>JAFVLL020011266.1:0-10641 GCA_021397915.2 Tor tambroides
AAAGTCCACGTTGTAGCAATTTTACTGTCATTTTACCGTACAAGAAACAATCATAACTATTCAGGCTATTTGGATGTGACCAAATGAAACACATTAACAAACCATTAATCACTGTAAAATATGTTTTGTAATGATTATTGTATTACCTAACTGAATTACTTGCCAATACCGCTCCCTTTCACTGCTTGATATTAATTATTTTACTTTAAATGCCAGAACTGGATGTGATTCAGTATTTACATAAGTGGTTGACACTGATAGAGGAATGAGATGTTAAGTATGCCCAATAATGATATTTCCATAACTCAGCGTCTCTGGCATAAACCACTGCTCATTAACAGCACAGAAAACACAACTTAAGAAGTCTCCAAAGAGTTTCGCTAATATGGTTTAACCTCAGACTTACACAAATAAAAAAACGTGGCTCTGCACTGACTACATTTGAAAGAATAGTATTGATTGGGCATATTTGGACTGTTACATCAGAGCCTGTGTTGCGCTGCACCAGGCACACAAAATCAAAAATGAGAGGGGGTGGGGATTGAGAGAAAGAGACCAAGAAAAAAAGGGAGATGGACAAGGGTGTGAAGGGAGTTCACATCACTAATGCCCAAACTGCAACCCCACACACACCCATACAACCAGCACACAAATTCCTATGGATCAATCCTTCTCATACTCCCACAGGCTTTTTAAAGCATGTTTGCAACGAGAGCAGGAGATGCAGGGTGTGTATGTCACAGGTGTCTCCAACTCTTGCTCCGGTTGAACTTCACTCTCTTTACCACAGTGATAATTGCCCTGCACTGCACTTTGACTTTATCCTCTCACCTCACAGCAATAAAATTATTACCATCAAAACTGGCACAATTTAAGATGACCTTACCAACAAAACAAGCGAGATTATATTTTATAACCATTTTATGAAATGATTCAGCACTTCTTTGTCATTTTCAGAGAGATTTATATGACTACATTAAAGCCATATAACAGCCCTGAAACCTCATTACATCTGAATTAAGTCCAAAGGTAATGTCTAAAAATCAATGTGAAAGCCCAGACTTTGATATGCTGGCATACTTTGCCTTCTTGTCATTATAGTAGGCTATACTTGTTATCAACCCTGCAATTTTTGTGGTGTACAAAGTTTCTGTTTTAAATCTTCTGGGTTGTATCCCTGAGCACTTGCATTCAAAACAAGTGTCCATAAATTTCGCACACATGATGCGGCTTGCAAATATTGTCTCCGAGGTTAAGTAAAAGTTGCGTTGTGATCACAATAATGAACATATGCAGTGTTTGTGATTTGTTTTTGTCCAGAACATAAAGACATTATGAATAATTTAGATACTAAGCTGAATAGACTGTACCACAGAATTAAAAGGAGAGAGAGGCGGATCTCTAAACGCTTATAATGTAAAGTAAAGTCGTAAATAATAACAACCTGTTCAAGGCAAAACTTCTTAACCGGTATAAATAAGATTGTTAAAACTCTATGAACTGTCATTTGTCATTATATCAAGATCGAGAAAACTTTCATGATCGATGCCCTTCTGTATTAGATAACAGGGAGCATAACTTGACTTTCACACTCTTTATATGGAGACAAATAAGTGAGTTTATTTGATTAGAATGAAACGGAGAATCGATGTATTTATTGCAAACAGCACATACTGCGTACCTAAAGAATAATCCATACATCAAAACCTTGCTATTTGTTAGCAAATGCATGTGCAGACAAGCCTCCTGATCAAGTCATCGTCTACCGTACTTATGAGCCGTAATATATTAAGATTAACACTGGTACATTTGGTTTAAATGCTTAAGTATATGCCTGTTATCAACGCCATGGTTGCAACACGTTGCGTTTCTTTACCAGTGATTTGTTTGCGCGCAGTCACATCAAATCAAACGTGTCACCTAATCGAAGTTTGCATTTCCAGTTTAGGCAATTTTGTGATTCTTGAAAGAAGTTGTAAAAAGTCTCACGAACCTTAGTGTACTTGATTTCAGGGTTGGGTACCGGTGAGGGCACCAGATGAAGAGATGCCATGAGCGCAGCCGGATCGTTCTTCACCTCTCCTGGCAGTTCAACTTTACTGGAGGTCATTGCGTCTCTTGAAGATGCCGGTTGGGTTTTTTTCTGCCGATTTGCGATTACTGCTTTGGAATCCTTCCTGTGTTTATAACCAGGTGTCAGCCCTGGTCCATTTTTATTGGGCAGAGAATAGGGCCGTCCTCCTAATATAATTAAAATGGAGCATTTACATAAACTAGCCTACTCTCTCTCCCTTTCTGACCATACTGAGTGAGAGAGATACCACCCACTCTCAAGACAACAGTATGTAGGAGTATCAAGATTTATCAGGAAGAAATTCAGCTGACAGGCAGTAGTAAACTGCACTGTAAAAATGTTTTGTCAGGTAACCTGAAAATGTGTTTCATGTGGATTTAATCAGTTTCAAGTCAAAATAGTATATTATTTTATTATTTAACACAGCAACACAACTGAATGTTAGCACCGACTCGTTTAAAGGCAAAGATCTGGTTTAAAAAAAACTAATGTGATAAGATATATATTTAATATGACTGTATTAAAGACACTTTTCGTGTGTTTTACAGGACAAAAATGTTAAAAAAATTTTTTTAAAGATGTTTTCCAATAACATTTTTTTAATAGGCCTAAATAACAATTTTTTTTAGTCATAAACATCGATTTTTTTTAATTGTTCAAAATAATACATTTTCCATGCTCTATGTAAACGTTTAGCTATGAAACACCAGTCTAGTAGCCTAAAATTGTACAGTAGGCTAGACCACTAAATCTATTATTCTTTTCAAAATAGGCTATAAATATTCGTGCATTTTGCATAGTCTATTTGCTATTTGAAATGAACAATAAAAGTAGGCTACTATATTTAAAAAAAAAGGCTTTCTCTCCAATGGGGTGCTCAAACTGTCACGTAAACGTTAAAGTTTTCTTTGGCAAAGCCCGTTTGCCCCTTTCACTCTCACATATTCTCCTGTAATACAATCTATTCCGTCAAAATGTTATTCGACTCTCTACATCAAGCGATCACAGGTTATTTCCTCGTCGTCCCTCCTGCAGCGCCGGGACTAAGTTAGCATTCACCTCAGAATATCCAATAAACATTAAAGACCATCTAAAAGGGCTTCTAACACTCTCAAAGAGCTTGTGGTTTAAAGGATTAGCCAACACAGACATTCACACTTCCACTGTGTGACTGGTGGATAAGGAAGCTCTTCAGAACACCGGATCGCAGCAAAAACATCTACGATTATGTCGCAGATAAATAAAACAAATAATCGCCTTCACACTTCCACGGAGGGCTAACCGGAGAAATCTTGCAGGAGATTAGCCTAATCTTGGGAGTTGGACGCGTTTATAGGCTACCATAACTTTTGTGTAGTTGGAAACATCACATTTTAAGTAAAATCCTCAGACTTTCAGTCCTGTCATAAAATGTTGTTCACACTGGGTTCTGCTATTAAATAAATAAATAAATAAATATGTCTGAATGAATGAATATTAAACAATTCATTGGGAAAATAGAATAATCGAATTGACTTTAGTGAATTGTGTCTGTATGGAATTTTCTCTATGGTAACATGTTCTGTATGATGACCTACAAAGGCAAGCGTTGCAATATAAAAAGTTTTACGTCATGCACACTTAAATTGGCTGCATAGATATAACTTAAACATTTTTAATGAGAAGGCTGCGTGGTAGCAGTTATCATGCGTGACATGCTAAGGGCTGAGGGACTGTTAAGATGATGAAGGGAACGGGGTGTTATAATTTGTTACAACCCACTGGGGCGCTTTTTCTCCATCAGCACATCCCCCTCATTTCACAGCACTGACAGTGCCTGCCTCACATCAAAGACGACACCCCAGAACAAGTGACAGTGATTAATGTAAAGAAAACATACCGCTACCATCCTATCGCTTCTTCTTTTCACAGTCTACACAATCACGGGACGCCACTGTCAAACTCTGGCCATCTTTGGGTTTTACTTTGTCAAATAGCTCCACCCGGTGGACAAATAGTCGTATTACAAGTTGAAGTTGCGCTGTAGTGTGCCCATGCTTCTGCGAATGAGAACAGGAAATAATAGTCAAAAATATAAAATATGTTGTATTTAGAGAAAAAACCAAGACCTGTATTTAATTGTTATTGTTGCTTGTGCAGTGTGTAGAAGTGTATTTTATAGCTTACTTGATCAATTGCAACAAGTCTTTTGTTAATAATTGTAATAAATTACGCTTAAACAATAAGTCTAATATTTCCAACGTCGCTTCTGTAGTGTTAAATGTTCGCAAACAAGAGTTTTACAAATAATGATATTTTATACTTGTTGATGGGACTTTCGTATTTGTCTCAGCATGAAGAGGATGGATGGAGTGCGAGCAAAGAGGAACCACCAACCTGTCATGTCAGTGTGTTTAATGACATCTGAGCAGAAGGAGGGGCGGGGAAGGTTAAAGCCTAAGACACTTAAACTCCAGCGAGATCAGCCTTCAGCTGTCTGTCCGGCCATCACATCTCAGCTGTCGGGGAAAATATGGATTTCGAAAACATTAGAAATTTGAGGGAGAGATGCATCGTGAGCCGGGACATCATCAGAGAGTTTCTGGCGGAATTACTGGGGACATTTGTATTAATAGTAAGTCTTTTGCCTGTCAGGACTTCAGAACCAAGTAAACTTATAGATTAACAATTTTGAGATTTAAATGCATTAGAATTATAAGGAATGTTGCAAGTTTAGTGTCATTTTTTTAAAATAATAAATTAGTCTGTCCGCTTATTTAATTCTTGTCATATGGGTGGCGTTGAAGTTGATATTCTTTCATTTTAAAGAAGCACTTAATATTTTACAGATATTATTGTGCTAATAATAGCTATATGTGTGACCACATAATGATTTACACTAAATGCACTGCATTACACGCAACACCCTCTAGTGATGTAAAGTGTCGTCTTATTTATGCTTCTTATTGATCAGTTCTAATGGCTATTTAATTGCATATGGCTACGATTTATGCTGTGAAGGGCTTTATCACAGTAACTACAAAGATTTAATCCAGTTAGACAAACGCTCAATTTTTCTGGGAGTGGTTTTTATGTTAGTTTTAAGAACCTGTTTTTCGTTGTTTGTTTGTTTTTGTAATTATGTCCTCCAAAATACAATTCTAATAATTTCCTATCATAACATTTTTGGTATAGCTCTTGTGTAAACAAGTGAACACAATAAAACCACACTGACATACATTCAGGCTAGGGTTGACTATAAAATAAAGAAATTGTCCTGTATTTTTCGTGAAAGTCAGATGCTGTCACGTGATTGATAAATGCTACACAATTATTTTTTAACTGACTTATTTTAATGTTTGTACTGTAGTTGGTATTGTACATTTAGCTGTTTAGTGAGTTGTTTTGTGTTTCATAATTGTTTTAATATCAGGTTTGACAACTTATCTCATATGGAGTGAAGGGAAGTACATTTTACTACAAAAATTAGTACCTGAAGGTTTGAGTAATATTGCAAATCTTCATTGACTTCAATTATTTCATGTTAAGACATGAAATACACTTTTTCTACAGTGTATTCTACTGGTGTTAATTACGTGAAGAGATTCTGATTCAGCATGACAGATTTTGTTTCTTTGGGGTGCCGCCCTGACCATAATGGACGGAGCATTTGAACAAACTGTCCTACTAATTAGTTTTGATTAAGTGCTCCACAACAAGAGTGTGTTTCTTATCTATTTGGTGGTAGCTTTTTTTTCTAATTGTCTTCCTAAATTGCCTTCTCTCTGCCCATTTCCTGTTTGCAGCTCTTCGGTTGTGGTTCAGTGGCCCAGACTATTCTCAGCAGAGAAAAACAAGGAGAAAATCTCACCATCCACTTTGGCTTTACTCTAGGGGTGATGCTGGCTGTGTACATGGCAGGAGGCGTGTCAGGTAACTGGTCACACTGGCAAACAGAAAGGTTTAGAATACACTTGTGTTTATGTAACATGCACATGTGCTACATAAACTTAAATTTACCTGACTGTCAGTTACCTACAGTCTGCTATAAAAATAATACACAAATTTAAAGTGAACTTTTAAATGATTCCAAAATGCGTTTAATAAAAAAAGGCATTAGTCTAGGACAGCTGAGTTCAAAGCATCTTCTCATTTCAAAGGTCATATTTAGCTATCAACCAGGGCTGTTTTTCATGGTTGTTTGTGATCTTTGATCATGCTTAACAAAACATGCGATGTTCAATCTTCACACAAGGGCCCTACTTGCCATATGTAACACTACAATAGCCATGATCTAATCAAAACTACATAAACAGCCCAATTTATTCCTCTATTGCGGTTTATGTGTGCTTATTCTATCAAAACCTAAATGTGGTCAAAGGAGTAAAAAGGCTAGTGAGGTAAAAGAAGCCGTTCATGTGGTAATAAGCCTTAGACAGCTGGATCAAATATACCCCATACCGAGAATTACATCTTGACCTTTGACCCTAAAGAGAGCGAGTGAAAGGTGGGTTTGCTTCAGTGTGCTTCCTTACAAATTTTAGGATTAATGAACGACATAATAGAGGGGGGAAGCCTTGTGCTTATTGTATTTGATGCGCTCGGGTTTCTCTGACTTTCAAAAATATACTGTAGTGATGGACAGGGGGAGGAGGAAATGATAGGTCAGTTACATGCTCTTAAATCTTGCATAAGGCTTAGTGTCAAGTGGAGGAGTGTGTCAGGTTTGATAAACCAGACTGGACATGTATGTCTGGCCTTCATTAAGAGAATTCCTTGAGGATTATGGTGAAGTGAAGCTTTTATTATAATGTGTTATAATAATGCAGATGATTCCTGGAATTTCTGTAAACGCTTCATTGAAGTTGCCCTGCAACAGTGCGACACAAGACAGATATAGTATAAACTAAAGCCTATGTTTGAAAGCAATATACAATGAATTAAATATTGTTCTGCCATTAACTGTGTATGTTACCATCTACATTATGTTTCGACAGACAGTGGCATGTGCCAGTCACTACTGGAGGTGTCACAACATACCATGTCATGTTCTGCAGTTTTCATTGGCATATGCCACAATCCACTTGCCCCTGAAAGCTGGATGTGCCAGTGGCTTCTGTGCATAAGATGCAATGCCACTTAATGTTACAGGGATAGTTCACTCAAAATGAAAATCATGTAATGATTAATTAATTACTCACCCACATGTCATTCCAAACCTGTAAGACCTTTGTTCATCTTCGGAACACAAATTAAGAATTTTTTTATGAAATCTGAGAGCTTTTTGACCCTCCATAAACAGCAGCACAACTAACAAGTTCAAGGCCCAGAAAGTTAGTAAAGACATCGTTAAAATAGTCCATGTGACATCAGTGGTTCAACTGTAATGTTATGAAGCTACAAGAATACTTTTTGTGCACAATTTCTTCTCTTCCTTCATGAGAGTACCGCGAGGCATGCGTGAAGACTGACACGGAAGAGAAGAAATTGTTGAATAAAGTCATAATTTTGTTTTCTTTGTGGCTGAACCACTGACGTCACATGGACTATTTTAACTATGTCCTTACTACGTTTCTGGGCCTTGAACGTGTCAGTTGCGTTGCTGTCTGTGGAGGGTGAAAAGCTCTTGGATTTCATCAAAAATATCGTAATTTGTTTTCCGAAGATCAGCAAAGGTCTTATGGATTTGGAATGACATGAGGGTGAGAAATTAATGACAGAATTTTCATTTTTGGGTAAACTATCCCTTTTATACCTCCTCTCTATATCTCCTGATCCTGATGGCCCGTTTACACCACACCATTTTCAACTAAAACGGAAAACGTTTTAGGCATTTTGGCCATTTACGAAAACAGCTATGTAAACTATGATAACGCAAATTTGTGAAAAAGGTGATGTTATGTGCATACATATTATGTGTCAGTCAACAGGAATGCATATGTGCTCAGGCAATTAGTGTTTCTTTATAAAGTGACATCGCCAGCTACTGGTCTGGCATGCATAATGCCATGATTTTAGTCATTTTCGCAGACCTGTCATCTGTATATGAAACTTCTCAGAAACCCAAAGGAAAAACTTTTGTTTTTAGTACAATTGTTGTCGTGTAAACGTGCCCTGAGTGCCTACAGAAAGAACCTCTAGATGTCTACAGGATGCCTTCCCTTGGCCTAGCAATATGGGTCACAGTAGTCAGCATCGTAGTTGTGAGGACACACTTCAGTTCACACAGGAACTGTGCTTTCACAAATCAGCAGAGGGTGAAGCTGTTAGTGCACAATTTACCAGCACTGTGGAAGTATGTGGTCATACTAAAAAAACAATAATTACATAAAATAATAATTCTGAATGATGATAATAATAAAAATAAATTGTGCTTTTATTTGTGTTAACATCACATTTAATATTATTTAATAATAATAATAATTATTATTATTCATTGCACTTTTACTCATGTTTCAATTTTATTAACATTATTGTTTTTATGACAATGATTGTTTTTATGACCATTGCACATATAGAAGATGACATCAAGAAAAAGTTAAAAACAGAAGAAATAATATAGCTGCTAGCAGTGATTTCGGGGCCAAGCCCTTTATGGCTGTTTTGGACGTTGAAATTTTTCATTAGGAACTTTTTGAACATTTTGTAATTCATATGGTTTAGCACTTCCTACACACTGAATTTAATTAATCATTCAAGGATACAGCCTTTTGCATTACACAGTATGCTACTCAAAGACTGTGGTTCGTTTTTATAGAGACTTCAGCAACTGGATCCAAGTGACACAACATTACATGCAATTTTATAAAGTTGCACCACACGGTACTCAAAGCCACAACCTCCAGGTCAAGTGCCTGTCAGCTATCTTGTTGCACCCCTGGGAAGATGGGTGTTAATTAAGATGCTGAAGTTCAGAGGTTCAACTTAGAATTAATTCACAGTAACAAATTTGTACTTAAATGCACTGTGTGTTGTATTTTTTATAGAGTGAGATGGAACACAAGCACTTTTGCATTATTTTTTGCCACAGTACCTCTTGCGGTCTGGGTGTGTATCACACTGAGTGGTGAACCCATGACACAAAGCACGCGGGATCCGTGGTGTAAATCATTGAGCTAGTCACTGATGCTTGTTAACCAGGCTTCGGAATAGAGGTTTCAGTGTGAGAATGAGCTTAAAAAAGCATGACTCTATCTATCTATCTATCTATCTGTCTGTCTGTTTGTTCATTTGCCTGTCTGTCTGTTTGTTCATTTGCCTGTTTGTCTGTTAGTTTGTTTGTTTGTTTGTTTGTCTGTCTGTCTATTCATTTGTCTGTCTCTTTCTATCTGCTCGTTTGTCTGTCTCTCTTTCTGTCTGTCTGTCTCTCTGTTCATTTGTCTGTCTCTCTTTCTGTTTGTCTGTTTATCTGTTCATTTGTCTGTCTCTCTTTCTGTTTGTCTGTTTATCTGTCTGTTCTTTTGTCTGTCTGTCTGTGTCTGTCTGTCTGTTTGTTTGTCTGTCTCTATTACTTTCTGTCTGTTTGTGTCTCTCTTTCTGTCTGTCCATCTCTCTGTTTGTCTGTTTATCTGTCTGTCTGTTTATTTGTTTGTTTGTCTCTGTCTGTTCGTTTGTAAGTATCTCTTTCTGTCCGCCTGTCTGTCTCTCTGTCTGTCTTTCTTTCTTTCTCTCTGTCTGTCTGTTCATTTTGTCCGTCTATCTGTCTCTCTGTCTGTCTGCGTCTCTGTCTGTATGTATGTTTGTTTGTCTGTCTCTATCACTTTCTCTCTGTCTGTCTCTCTCTCTCTTTCTGTCTGTCTGTCTGTCTCTCTCTCTCTTTCTCTCTGTCTGTCTGTTTGTCTGTCTCTTTTTCTGTCTGTCTGTCTCTCTCTCTGTTTGTCTGTCTCTATTACTTTGTCTGTTTGTTTGTATGTCTGTCTCTCTTTCAGTCTGTATGTTTGTCTTTCTCTCTGTCTGTCTGTCTGTCTGTTTGTCCTCTGTGTGTCTATCTGTCTGTGTGTCTGTCTGTTTGTCTGTCTCTCTGCCTGTCTGTTCATTTGTATGTCTCTCTTTTTGTCCATCTATCTGCCTCTCTTATTGTCTGTTTGTCTTTCTCTCTCTCTGTCTGTCTGATCTATCTGACATCCTCTATCTGATTTTCAAATAGACTGTATGTCTATCTATGTATCTAGGTATTTATCCGTCCGCCGTCCACCCTCCCATCCGTCTATCTGATTTTCTAATAGACTGAATTGCCTTCAAACATTCAAAGTTCAAACTATAAAACTATGTTAAACTTCAAACTATTTCAAACTTAAAACCATCAAACTTTTAATTTTTTAAAAAACCTTTTTAATTTTCTGGCCTGGCTTCAAGCCAACTTTAAAGTTTTTTCTTGATCAACTTCTTTATCTAGTTCTATTAGGAAACTTTGAATATTACAAAATTCACATGGTTTAACATTTGCTACACACTGGATTTAACTAAACAATCTTCAAAGCCTTTTGCTTTACACAGTGTCAGACATGAGTCACAGTGAGTTTCAAACTCATGACATGAAGTAGGGCTGGGCGATATATCTCATGTGATATGCATGCGCATCTCGTCAG
>JAFVLL020011266.1:10741-81755 GCA_021397915.2 Tor tambroides
ACTTAATGATATAACCTTATCCTGTAAACAGGTGTTTGTCCACCTCTGGGACAAATGAAATCCATTCATTCCGGATGAGTCTCAATGACTTCCCCAGTTGCACATTCAGGGGGTCTCTGTTTCCTGTATCCATTCTGGTTTTCCACACTTTCTGCCTGATTTACAGAGAGGAACTACAGCCTCTAGCTTGCTTAACCACATTAGACTGAACTACAGCCCCCTCGCTCCCTCCTTCTCTTTCAATTCTGGATGCTTATTCATGCTGAGTGAAGGCTGAAAGTGAGAAGCACAATAGCGGTGCTGGACGACTAAATGTAGTCCAGCAGAGCAATTGTGCCAAACCTGTTTCTGGCAATGGTTTGACCAATTACCAAATACACACTTTGCTGACAAACACACTAGCATGCTAAAAAAGCACACACACACACACACACACACACACCTTATCTGCTTCCTGGACATCACAGATCTTCTCTCCTGTAGCCGGGTTGTATGTGCTGAAGACCTTACCGCTCACAGAATCATGCCATTCGTTATTAATAAAAATCTACAGGGAGAGAAGAGAAAGATACAGTTTAGTTTTCACAACAGTGAGACCCCTTTAAAAAAAAAATACTTAAAATCAGTGGTGGACAGTAACAATGTCTTTTTTAGTTTTGGTGCACACACCAAAAGTTTCTTGGAATAAATATTTCATGAAAAAAAGGAATTTAAAAAGTTATTTTAGCTACATTTTTAATTTTCATTTCATTTAACAAAATTTACTAAGTTAACTTAAACTGAAAAAATGCACAAACACAACAAAATGACTAAAAACGCGAAATAAAGAATAAAAACAAATTCATAATATTGATCAAAACTATAATAGTGCATCAATGATACTAAAATAACATTTTGGGAAAGGAGTTGTGATCAAATTATTATTTTTGAGCTAATTCTTTTATGCTGAACTTACTGAATCGGATCATAAATTGTACTGGTTGGAGCGAGACTCCAGAGTTCAAATCAATAAGCTCTGTTCCATGTGCCTGTCTTCTTTTACTCAAGTACATGATTTGGATACTTCGTCCACCACTATTTAAAATCGCTGTAACAAAACAAGACAACTGTTTGCAAGAGAATTAAGCATTTTAATGCAGAATATGTCAAACACCATCCATAAAATGTGCATCTTTAGGCCCATGAGGAATTACAGCGAGTTAGTTAGTAACTTCATGATGATGCACAGAATTAAAAGAGACAGTTTTTCTCCCCCTGTGTGTTTCATGGTTGTGGTGTGAGAGGAATCTCTGGGAACCGTGTGCTATTGCAGGGCTGCCCAATATCACTCTCTTGGGAGTGATCCAGCAACCAGACAGAAAGAGGTGGAGGAAAGTGGAAAGGAGAGATAAATCCCTATCAGACGCACAAGACACAAATGCGCGCACAGATAGATGTGCATAGATACACACACAAATGCAGAAATACACACAGACACGTTTCACAACATCACTGCTCGTTTACGAGATCATAAAACACGGGCCGCACTCTGGCGCTGGTGATGCGTTAAAAGAAGCGGCCCGTAAAACAACCGCCTCAGATTCCAAAAGATGGATTTTTCAAGCTCGATAAAGAAGAAAAGAAAAATATATCTTTCTCTATGCACACAACATACACATAAGTCAAGTGTGATTTCAATATTCAGTTGAAGACTTACACAAACAGATGGCACTTAAACCGATTTCAACAAACCGGTGACAGATAAGGTGTAAAAGCATCTGCTGGCTGTGAGCTCTACATTTACTCTTCCTGTCATCTGCATAGAGGAAGACGTCTGGTTCAAAGTGAACCACGGTCCTGGGCCTCCTCAAGCTCTCCAACATGTTTACTAATGTAAATTTACAGGCTTAAGTACAATTTAATTGGCTGTAAACCAAGAGGTGTGTTTACTTTAGAACAGGTATAAAATGCCAGTTGACTTGGAGGCGGTTCAAGCCGCCTCAGTCACTCCCACTCTGTGTCTCCCCTAAAACTGGCATGAATAAATCACTCCTGGTCAGGCTAGGTATTAGTCTGTACCATGCTGATTCCTCTCCGATACATTTACATCAAACTTCTCTCTCTCTCTAGCGCGCTCCTCACAGGCCTCTTGCATTAAGAGGGCCACCTTTAATCTGACTCTCATTTGGAGCACTTCATAAAAGTGTCAGTGGCCTCGTCGAGCCGAGGGGCTGTTACGAAAACAGAAAGCCCCGTAGAGGAGCGAATTAGTTTTAAAATTTATAGAGGCCACTGTAGTGGAATGCCTTAAATCAAGGGCAGACTGTGACAGGCCAGTGGGCTGGGGAAGAATGCAGACGGTGGGTAGCTTTATGCTCTTCGTAACCCCACACTTACGGCACCCCGGAACGGAGGAGAGGGGAATGCTGGGTGAGCAGCAGACTGGGCCACCATCTAAATCATGACTAGAAAAAGGCGACCATTAGAGGCCATTTGGCCCAGTCTTCCCTGAGCTCTGGGGGCTCTCGGACTTTTGTCTCTTCCCATTGAGAAAGTTGATAAAGAGCGACAGGCCGGTGCAGTAAATCAACTCTCAAGCTTTCTTTATACTTTGGCTTTGATTAAAGAAAAGGGATAAGAACGCAAGTGCAAAAGTGCAAAAATTCATATTGATCACCGCTTCTTTGCCGTAACCCTGCTGGAGGCTTCAACAGGGCTGTAATTAACTTGAATAATCGTACTTCATTAATATACTTAAGCATTATTTCTGGGAATTTGTACTTTACTATCGAAACTGAATACTTCTAACACAATTACATCGCAAAAGATACTTTTTACTTGTTAGAAATTTCATTTAAACACCTGAAGTAAAAAAATACAGTTCTCACAGGTCACAATGACTTAAATCTCCACACTTTTGTCCATTTTAGTGAATTAGCAAACCAAAATAAGCTCATATTGTGCGAACTTTTACATGCCAACAATTCCATTTCAGTGGAGACACAGTTATGGTCCATTTCTGTCCTTGTGTAGACATCATAAAATCATTAAAATTATAGCATCGCTAAATAGGGACAAACCTGACTCAAGTGTAAACATGGCTGACAAACAGTCTATAAATAACTATATTCAGTTGTCAAACAGCTATAACGTTTGTTGAATTTAAAGTTTAACAATTACTAGTGACAGGTTTCGGGATACCGGTTAGTATTAGGACATGTATATTAAAGAGGTGAACTTTAATAAACAAAGTTTTGAACATCACTAAAAAAGGTGCAATATGCTCAGTTTAATACGTTCTTTCATACTATACTTTTTATTGCCTGATTTTGGCAGACAAAAACAAAGAAACATTTAAGTAAAATGACATTCATTTTAAAATTACATGTAATTTTGCTTAAATATTTCTTTGCTTTTGAAACTGAAAAAAATGAAAGTTTTCACTCAGATACTTCTTTTTTTCTTACCCTCACTTTAACTCAAGTTCTCATGATTTTAATAACTCTCTTCAGTGTGGCTAAGCTAAAAATATAGTAGAGTTTGTTTGAGGCAGAGTGCTGGAAGTACTTTCAAACTTGAGTTGAGTATGAAAACTAACCGCCAAGCTGTGACAACTAGATTTTGTTTACAACAGCAGGGGGCCAGAAAATGTATTATCTTGTAAACAAAACAGCCACTTGATGCAGTACACAAACAGAAAGAGAACCGCTGCCAGTTCATCCTACGCTAACACATTGTACTACAGGCTGTTACGAAATCGGACAGAGTGCGGATAGGTTGAGATTTTACACACAGGCCACAGCACAAGACAGCTGCAAACATTTAGAATCACTCCATGTTTTTTTATTCAAGCTGTCAGTCTCACGGTGCTGACTGCGCTCGTCTGCAAAGCTAATTAGATGGTGAGATATGCAGTGCCTATCACAAACAGATTGTGGAAGAGGGACCCACTGCGAACGATGACAGCATCTCTAGGCTTATGCTCCTTATTGCTGAGATTTTTATCACCAGCATTACTTCACACAGGAAAGAGGGTTATCGGCCACAAAAGCAGGAGGTCGACTTTGTTCCTCAGGGAGAGCTAGAGCTAGAGAAGAGTCTTTTTGGGGGGTGACTCGAATGACTCTAGCAGTTGTAGAATGCTGATCCGTTTCTCATCTGCCCCAGCGAGCTCTCTGGAGGCTTCGCACAACTGCAGGAGGAAGCGGAGCAGGAACGCGGACCGAGGATGCCAAAGCTCACGCTACAGCCAGCGAAACATCTGTTTGGCCGCCAGCACCTTCTAATGGCTCAGACACATGAGGGATATTTAATGGCAAACATTTCTTGGCCATTGTAAAACGATTCTTTTTTATATGTGCGCTTTATCTGTGTTTTCATGGAACAGGCCGGGATTCCAGAGCCAGACGGATCCTAACAGGGCACCTGCAGCCCGGGTCTCGGTCTGCACAGGAAGTTTCATATCCTTTCCTGACCAGCTCACTTTCACTCTGTAACTGGACACACTTCAAGATGTTGATAATTACTGATGTTACAGGAGAAGAAGGAGCTTAAGACAAAGAAGTGAGACTGCATGTCATGTTCTCACTCTCTCTTTTCTGTAACATAATTCATTGCAATTACCAAAGGTGAAATGTTGAATTGTGCAACATATGTTAGTCTAGAGAGCAGGTTGACAGGGACACCCCAAGTGTCAATCTTAGTTAGCATTACATAATAAAAGCGTAAAAATGTAAGTCTAAAGTAAGTCAAAACTTTTTATTAACATTAGTTAATGAGTTAGAAATGAACTAACAATACACAATATTTTAGTATTTATTAAACTTGGTTAATGTTCATTTCTACATTTACAGAGTGTATATTGCCAATAGTATTTTGAACAAATATGATCAATAGTATATTTAGTATCAATTTTATATATTTATGTAGTATATTAATTACAATTATGAATTACCATATTATAGATTATTACAGATGAATAATCACATATTATGTAGATTAATAAATGCTGTAAAAAAAAAAACTTAGTTAGGTTGTGATAAGTAACATTACCTGTTCAAGTGATAGCTCACCCAAAAATTGTGTCACAATTTTTTCAACCTCAAGTCTGGTTTTCTTTCATTTTTCACAGAAGCAAAGTCATGCAGGTTTGGAACAACATGAGGAAAAGTAATCAGTATTTGCATTTTTGGGTGTACTATCCCTTTAACAAATTAAACCATTGAAGATTTTTTTTATTTATTTTTAACAACAAAAAATATAAATTATAATACTTACTTGGTTAATATAATATAATATAATATAATATAATGGTTAGCATATCTGTGCTACATTTAAAGTAACTAGAACAAATTACTATTATCAGTCGATGATAATATGCTATTATCAGTGTTGGGGAGTAACTAGTTACATGTAATGGAATTACGTAATTTAATTACAAAATAAATGTTATTGTAATTAGTTACAGTTACTGAGAAAAAAATGTGTAATTAAATTACAGTTACTTTTGAAAATGTTAATGATTACAAAGGGGGTTACATCTGAATTTTTTCACACACACACCCACATACAGATTTAATTGACTTCTTTCATAAATTGCATTGACTGCTCTAAAATGAGACACCAGTGTTTCAGGAGTTTAGGACACAGCTTGATTCTGATTGGGCGGTCGTGACATTCCAAGGTATGTTATTCCTCGATAACAACTGGTAAAAGCTAATAACACAGACTCATCCGGGCAACTTAAGTCGATGCTATATGCTTGCTAGGAACAGTTTTTCTTGGTGGAAGCTTTACATTTGGTTAGCTAATTAAATACTAAAACTCAATTCAGTATTATGTATAGTTTCTTAATTCTGTCAACCTGGTATCGTGGACTCTCTCTCTCGTTTCATACAAACGCAGCTGCTGCCATTTTGTTTTGTACACAGTAATGGATTATAAGATAACTAACAAACTAGTACTGTAAGTACTAGTACTTAATTATTTATGTGGTGAAATGTTGTGTAATAAAAGTGGTATGACTGCACCGTATCCCTTAAATGTCCATCTAGTTTGAACTTGCCGCTTACTAGCAACTGCTTCTTCATGGAAGCTTTGCGTTCAAATGTTTCAACTCAGATCAGTGTTTCATGTCTAATTATTTACTTTTGTGGCAAGCAGCCGTGTAATAAGCAGCATAATGTACATTCAGCCAGTTCTAGCAAAATAAAGATGTACATTATCCCTTACTTATTATAATCTTAATTCAAGTGATGAAGGATTTTGAAAGTCTGATAGTAATCAGTGTTGAGCACTACTGTAAGGTTAACCCTGCCTGGTTTAAATGTTTCAAAATGATTAACAGTTGAAAATATTAGAAATTTAGAAACGTAATCAAAGTAATCAAATCAAAGTTACATTAATAAAGTAATTGAAAAGTTACACTATTTATTACATTTTAAATAGGGTAACTTGTAATCTGTAACCTATTACATTTCCAAAGTAAACTTCTCAACACTGGCTATTGTTAATAATACAAAGACAAGATACAAAATCAAGCATTTTCTTCCCGAGGGAGAAAAACAGTGCAAAGGCCAAAGATAATCATTGAGGAAGATGTGAAGAAAAGATCAAGAGTAAGAAAGGGGGGAAATTATAAGTCAAAGCAAAAGAGGGTGAGAGAGAGAGAGTCCTTACTGTGCCGCTTACAATAAATCAAGCTTCTCAGCGTATGCTCTACTTTGGCCGCTGTTTGATGTGAAGAAATGGTGGGTTTTGAAGTGAAAAACTCCAGAGGTATGGGACAGACTCTCGTAAGTCAGGGCCACTGACCCTAACAGTGAGACACGGCCATATATTACACCCTGCTGGACAGCTTCTAGAGCACAAAACCCCCCTGACTCCCATCTGTACTATCTCATGCACTGACGGATTGATGGGGCCTACCTCATTCACTCAAGCTGTCTCCCAGATTAGCTTACAAAAGTCCTCACTTCAGCGCACACTACTGTCCTGGCTGGACGCTTAAGCCCTTAAAATATAAAGACATGTCCAACAAATGGCTATCAAGTGTCTTTTCTCCATGAAGCTATCAGTACAGAGAAACATACACATGCACAGACAAATCCGAAAATTCTGTCATCATTTACTCACTCTTATTTTTGGAAAAATCAAGATATTTGGACCACACGAACCTTCATTGCACGGACAAAAATATATACATTTTTATCTTGAAAACATGCTTCAAAGTATCTTCTTTTGTGTTCCACAGAAAAAAGGTTTGCAATGACATAAAGGTGAGTAAATGATGACAGATTTTTCATTTTTGAGAGAATTATACCTTGAACAAGTAAACCACATTCATTAGAAAACCCAGAATTCTATGCAAAGATTATCTATACATTTTTATTGAATATAATTGATAAATTCCACTGACTGCAAACCACATCTAATTCAAATGTGCAATTATCAGTTGCACGGCACAAGGGAAAGCAAGAGAGTAATATCCTGTCTCCTGTTTCCTATCTTCTTCCAGGTTTTAATCTCAAGAGTCTGCTTCACTTATGTGTTATAACTGAATGGAGTGAGCAAATCATCGCCCTGCCTGCTGGAATCCAACACCTCTCTTTCAAAAAGACTCCTGGGTCCTAATCAATTACACTGATACACACAGCTATCAGCATAACCTTTCCTTTCTTTTTCTCTCTTCTATCCGAAGAGAAAAAAAGAAGAGAAAACATTCATAACCAGCCATCACCGGAGACAAATTTATGGCTTCCTCAGTGCCATTATCAGCCCAGTGGGCCAACAGACAGAGAAAGAGAGAAAGAGAACAGACCAGCTCTCCCGTGACCAGTCAAACACGCTCTTAATACGCTGTGTGAAGTCAAGAGGAGATTTTGTAAGACTGTAAAGTGTATTGAGCTCAGGTGTCTGCACCAAACAACAGGACTTTGAGAAATATTGGCGTGATAAGCGGAAGCTCAGTTGTAAATGTTCAATGGCACGGCAGATAAGTTCCCTATCAGTGTGTTTAATCTCAAGTCTGTAACAAATACAGGTGTAGTGAATGTCACATAATAAGCACAAACGTAATTGGTGGGGTGAAAAGTTTACCGAGGAGCACAAAGTCCACACTGAAGCAATTTTACTGTAATTTTACCGTACACAGAAACAATCCTAACTATTCAGGTTATTTGGATTTAGCATGTGAACAAATGAAACAAAAACTAAATAAAAAAAACTGCAGCACTCATTATATAAGTCTTTCAATGAATAAAATAAATAATTAAAAATATAACTACAATATAATAGAAAAGTTATGCACCATATATTTATGATTGGAATAAAAAATAAATAAATATAACAATGACTGTGTCTAATAACCAGACACTCACATATAACAAACCATTAATTGCTGTAAAATACTTTTTGTAATGATTATTGTATTACCTAACTGAATTACTTGCCACCACCTCTCGCTTTCACTACTTGATATTATTTTACTTTAAATGGCAGAACTGGATGTGATTCAGTGTTTACATAAGTGGTTGACACTGATAGAGGAACGAGATGTTAAGTATGCCCGATAATGACATTTCCATAACTCAGCGTCTCTGGCATAAAGCACTGCTCATTAACAGCAGAGAAAACACAACTTAAGAAGTCTCCAAGGAGTTTCGCCAAAATGGCTTAACCTCAGACTTACACAAATAATAAAAAACTTGGCTCTGCACTGACTACATTTGAAAGAATAGTATTGATTGGGCATATTTGGACTGTTACATCAGAGCCTGTGCTGTGCTGCACCAGGCACACAAAATCAAAAGTGAGAGGGGGGTGGGGATAGAGAGAAAGAGACCAAGAGAAAGAGGGAGATGGACAAGGGTGTGAAGGGAGTTCACATCACTAATGCCCAAACTGCAACCCCACACACACCCATACAGCCAGCACACAAATTCCTAAGTATGAATCCTTCTCACACTCCCATGTGTTTCTGAGAGCAGGTTTGCAGCGAGAGCAGGAGATGCAGGGTGTGTATGTCACAGGTGTCTCCAGCTCTTGCTCTGGTTGAACTTCACTCTCTTTACCACAGTGATAATGGCCTGCGCTGCACTTTGATTTATCCTCTCACCTCACAGCAATAAAATTATTACCTCAAAACTGGCACAATTTAAGATGACCTTACCAACAAAACAAGAGAGATTATATTTTATAATCATTTTATGGAATGATTCAGCACTTCTTTGTCATTTTCAGAGAGATTAATATAAGATGACTACATTAAAGTTATATAATAGCTAGTGCTGAAACCTCATTACATCTGAATAAGCCCAAAATTATTAAAGTATCTAAAAATGAATGTGAATGCCCAGACTTTGACATGCTGGCGTACTTAGCCTTCTTGTCATTATAGTACTTGTTATCAACCTGCAATTTTAGTGGCGTACAAAGTTTCTGTTTTAAATCTTCTGGGTTGTATCCCTGAACACTTGGATTTAAAACAAGTGTCCATAAATTTCGTACACATGATATTGTCGTTGAGGTAAAGTACAAGTTGTGTCGTGATCACAATAATGAACATAAAGCGTGTTTGTGATTTTTAAAGTGTATTTATTTCTTTTTTTGTCCAGAACATAAAGACATTATGAATAATTTAGATGCTAGGCTGAACTGTAGACTGTTCCACAGAATTAAAAGGAGAGATAGAGGCGGATTTCTAACGCGCACCGATCCTATCACGTAAAATAAAGTCGTAAATAATAACAACCTGTTCAAGGCAAAACTTCTTAACCGGTTTAATAAGGTTATTAAAGCTCTGTGGACTCTCATTTGTCACTATATCAAGATCGAGAAAACTTTCATGATCGATGCCCTTCTGTATTAGGCTAGATAACAGGCTGCAGATCTGGACTTTCACACTCTTTATATGGACACAAATAAAGTCAGTTTATTTGATTAAAATAAAACGGAGAATCGATATACTTATTGCAAAAAGCACATCATTATAGTGCGTTATTAAAGAATAATCCATATAGCCAAAACTTGCTATTTGTTAGCAAATGCATGTTCAGACAAGCCTCCTGATCTACCGTACTTATGAGTCGTAATATCTAAAGATTAATACTGCTACATTCGGTTTAAATGCGTGAGTATGAGCCTGTTATCAGTGCCATGGTTGCAACACGTTGCGTTTCTTGACCAGTGATTTGTTTGCGCGCAGTCACAACAAATCAAACGTGTCACCTAATCGAAGTTTGCATTTCCCGTTCAGGCAATTTTATGATTCTTGAAAGAAGTTGTAAAAAAGTCTCACGAACCTTAGTGTACTTGATTTCAGGGTTGGGTACCGGTGAGGGCACCAGATGAAGAGATGCCATGAGCGCAGCCGGGTCGTTCTTCACCTCTCCTGGCAGTTCAACTTTACTGGAGGTCATAGCGTCTCTTGAATATGCCGGTTGGGTTTTTTTCTGCCGATTTGCGATTACTACTTTGGAATCCTTCCTGTGTTTATAACCAGGTGTCAGCCGTGGTCCATTTTTATTGGGCAGAGAAAAGGGCCGTCCTCCTAATATAATTAAAATGGAGCATTTACATAAACTAGCCTACTCTTTCTCCCTTTCTGACCATACTGAGTGAGAGAGATACCACCCACTCTCAAGACAACGGTATGTAGGAGTATCAAGATTTATCATGAAGAAATTCAACTGACAGGCAGTAGTAAACTGCACTGTAAAAATGTTATGTCAGGTAACCTGAAAATGTGTTTCATGTGGATCTAAATGATCAGTTTCGAGTCAAAATAGTATACTATTTTATTATTTAACACTGTAACACAACTGAATGCTAACACAGACCCGTTTTAAGGTAAAGATCTGGTTTTAAAAAAATAAGCTGATAACACATTTATTTAATATGACCGTATTAAATACACCTTTCATATGTTTTACATGACAAAAATGTTCAAAATTATTTTCAGTTGTTTTTTTAAATAAATTTAGTCATAAACATCGAGAAGTTTTTAAAAGTTGTTCAAAATAATACATTTTCCATGCTCTAAATGGTAGGTAGCCTAGCTATGAAACGCCAGTCTGGTGGTCTAAAATTGTACAGTAGACCACTAAATCTATTTTTCTTTTCAAACTAGGCTATAAATAGCTATCGTGTGTTTTGCATACAGTCTGTTTGCTATCTGTAATGAACAATAAAAGTAGGCTACTAGGCCTATATTTTAAAAAAAATTAAGGTTAGCTAGGCTTTCTCTCCATTGGGGTGCTCAAACTGTCACGTAAACGTTAAAGTTTTCTTTGGCAGAGCCCGTTTGCCCCTTTCACTCTCACGGATTCTCCTGTAACATATCTATCCCGTCAGAATGTTATTCGACTATCTACATCAAGCGATCACAGGTTACTTCCTCGTCCCTCCTGCAGCGCCGGGACTCGGTTAGCATTTACCTCAGAATATCCAATAAACATTAAAGACCATCTAAAAGGGCTTTTAACACTCACAGGGAGGCTGTGGTTTAAAGGATTAGCCAAGACAGACATTCACACTTCCACTGTGTTACTGGTGGATAAGGAAGCTCTTCAAAACACCGGGTCGCGGCAAAAACATCTACTATTATTTATCGCAGTTAAATAAAACAAATAATCGCCTTCACACTTCCACAGAGGGCTAACCGGAGAAATCTGGTAGATTAGCCTAATCTTGGGAGTTGGAAACGTTTATAGGCTACCATAACTTGTCTGTAGTTGGAAACAACACACATTAAATAAAATCCTAATTGTTTGTGTAACCATAATAATGTCCTGTCATAAAATGTTGTTCACAGTGTCTTGTTATTAAATAAATAAATATGTCTGAATGAATGAATGTCTGAATATTAAACAATTCATTTGGAAAATAGGAAAAATAGAACTGATTTTAGTGAATTGTGTCTGTATGGACTTTTCTGTATGATGACCTACAAATGCAAGGCTTGCAATCCAAAAAGTTTTGTCATGCACACTTAAATTGGCTACATATAACTTAAACATTTTTAATGAGCAGGCTGCGTGATAGCAGTTATCATGTGTGACATGCTAGGGCTGAGGGGTTGTTAATATGATGAAGGGGATGGGGTGTTATAATTTGTTAGAACCCACTGGGGTGCTTTTTCTCCATCAGCACATCCCCCTCATTTCACAGCACTGACAGTGTCTGCCTCACATCAAAGACGACACCCCAGAACAAGTGACAGTGATTAATGCAAACAAAACATACTGCTACTACCATCTTATCCCTTCTTCTTTTCACAGTCTGTACCGACAGTCACGAGACGCCGCTGTCAAACTCTGGCCATCTTTGGTTTACTTTGTCAAATAGCTCCACTCGGCGGACAAATATACGTATTACAAGTTGAAGTTGTGCTATTAAGTGTGCCCACGCTTCTCCGAATAAGAACTGCAAATAATACTCAGAAAAAAGAAATTCCATTGAGTGGCAAGCAAGTAAGCCAAACATATAAAATATGTCGTATTTAGAGAATAAATAAACCAAGACCTGTAGGCTATTTAATTGTTGTTGTTACTTGTGCATTGTAAAATGTAGGATACTGACTGATAGCGTTGTTGGGTATTGAATATGGGGGTCAATTAAAAAGTGATAAAAAAAAAAACTTTTAAGAATTTAGTTTAAAAAAACACGCTCTATAGAATGCAAGTTGATTTCATAAAAATCGCACAGGTTGCGTGACAATTCAGCAAAATAAAGTAATTTAGGCTATTTTATATATTCTGAGTAATCACTAAAATGAAAAGTAGCCTACTAATATCTTGTATTTTCTTCACCATTTAACTTTTTTAAGAGCTCCACAAAAACAACAAATTTAATTCATTAAGTTTATATTATTGCACTGGAAAGACAATATTTTTTATTAGATCTAGAGATAAAAATATGTTTGCGTTATACTGATGTGAATTTATAGCTTATTTAACTCTAACTGCTAAGTCTTCTGTTAATAATTATACTTAAGTTACTCTTCTTGTACAATAAAGATTGAGTGAATAGAACTGAGTCTATATTTCCAACGTTCTGTTCCGACGTCGCTTCTGTGCTGTTGTTCGCAAACAAGAGTTTAACAAATAGGTAATGATATTTTCCACTAGTTGATCGAACTCTCGTGTTTGTCTCAGCATGAAGAGGATGGATGGAGTGAGAGCAAAGAGGAAGCACCAGCCTGTCATGTCAGTGTGTTTAATGACATCTGAGCAGCAGGAGGGGCGGGGGAGGTTAAAGCCTAAGACACTTAAACTCCAGCGAGATCAGCCTTCAACTGTCTGTCCGGACATCACATCTCAGCTGTCGGGGAAAGTATGGAGCACCAAAACTTTAGAAATTTGAGGGAGAGATGCTCCGTGAGGCGGGACATCATCAGAGAGTTTCTGGCGGAATTACTAGGGACATTCGTATTAATAGTAAGTCTTTTGCCCGTCAGGACTTCAGAACCAAGTAAACTGAGATTAACAATTTTGAGATTTCAGTGCATTAGAATTATGATGAATATTGCAAGTTTTATGTCATTTTTTCCCAACTTATTTCATTCTTGTCATATGGATGGTGTAGAGGTTGATATTCTTTAATTTTAAAGAAGCACTTAATATTTTATGGACGTGTGACCACATAATATTGTGGTAATAATAGCTATATGTGTGACCACATAATGATTTAGACTAATGCACTGCATTACATGCAACACCCTCTAGTGATGTAAAGTGTCGCCTTATTTATACTTCTTATCGATCAGTTCTAATGGCTATTTAATTGCATATGGCTATGATTTATGTTGTGAAGGGCTTTATCTCAGTAACTTCAAGGTTTTTGTCTAGTTAGACAAATGCTCGATTTCTCTGGCAGTGGTTTATGTTAGTTTTAAGTGCCTGTTTTGTTGTTGTTCTTGTAATTCTGTCCTCCAAAATACAATTCCAATAAATTACTATCATAACATTTTTTGTTATAGCTCTTGTGTTGACTGTAAAATAATAAAATTGTCCTGTTCTCAGGAAAAGGGCATTTTTCATAAAAGTCAGATGCTGTCACATGATTTATAAATGTTACACAATTATTTTTAATAGGCTAATCTTAAGGTCTGCATGGTACTTTTTTATTGTATATTTTTACTGTTTAGTGAACTGTTTTGTGTTTTAGAATTGTTTTAAATTCAGGTTTGACAACTTAGAGTGAAGAGAACTACACTTTACTGCAAAAATTAGTACCTGAAGTTGTGCGTAATATTGCAAATCTTCTTTGACTTAAATTAATTCAGTTAGATATTAAAACATGAAATACACTTAGACGTTTCTACAGTGTATTCTACTGGTGTTAATTACATGAAATGATTCTGATTCAGCATGACAGATTTTGTTGCTTTGGGGTGCCGCCCTGACCATAATGGCCTGAGCATTTGAACAAATTGTCCTACTAATTAGTTTTGAATAAGTGCTTCACAACAAGAGTGCTTTTCTTATCTATTTGGCGGTAGCTTTTTTTCAACTAATTGTCTTCCTAAATTGTCTTCTCTCTGCCCATTTCCTGTTTGCAGCTCTTTGGTTGTGGTTCAGTGGCCCAGACTATTCTCAGCAGAGAAAAACAAGGAGAAAATCTCACCATCCACTTTGGCTTTACTCTAGGGGTGATGCTGGCTGTGTACATGGCAGGAGGCGTGTCAGGTAATTGGTCACACTGGCGAATAGAAAAGTCAAAAATACACTTGTGGTTATGTAACATGCACATTTGCTACATTTAAATAAATTTACCTGACTGTCCGTTACCTATAGTCTGCTATAAAAATAACACACAAATCTGTAAGGAATTTTTAAATGATTCCAAAATGCATGAAAATGCATTTAATAAAGAAAAGGCAATAGTCTGGGACAGTTGAGTTCAAAGCATCTTCTCATTTCAAAGGTCATATTTAGCTATCCATCAGGGCTGTTTTTCACGGTTGTTTGTGATCTTTGATCATGCTCAACAAAACATGCCATGCTCAACCTACACGGGCCGCAAACCACCTACTCGCCATATGCAACACTACAATATCCATGATCTAATCAAAACTACATAAACAGCCCAATTTATTCCTCTATTGCAGTTTATGTGTGTTTATTCTATCAAAACCTAAATCTGGTCAACGGAGTAAAAAGGCTAGTGAGGTAGAAAAAGCCTTTCATGCGGTAATAAGCCTTAGACAGCTGGATCAAATATACCCCATACCGAGTATTCCATCTTGACCTTTGACCCTAAAGAGAGAGAGCGTGAAGGGTTGATTTGCTTCAGTGCAAATTTTAGGATTAATGAACCACATAATAGAGGGGGGAAGCCTTGTGCTTACTGTATTTGATCCGCGCGGTTTCTCTGACATTCAAAAATATACTTTAGTGATGGACAGGGGGACGAGGAAATGATAGGTCAAATACATGCTCTTAAATCTTGCATAAGGCTTAGTGTCAAGTGGAGACGTGTGTCGGGTTTGAAAAACCAGATTGGATATGTATGTTTGGCCTTCATTAAGAGAATTCCTCAAGGATTATGGTGAGGTGAAGCTTTTATTATAATTTGTTATAATAATGCAGATGATTCCTGGAATTTCTTTAAAAGCTTATCGTTGAAGTTGCCCTGCAATAACACAGTGGGACATGAGACAGATATAAAACGGACAATACGGAGAAGCCAAATGGTTGTACAAATGAACTCCGGTACGTTTGAAAGCAACATACAATGAATTAAATATTGTTCTGCCGTCAAGTGTGTATGTTACCATCTACATTATGCTCTGACAGACAGCGGCATGTGCCAGCCACTACTGGAGGTGTCACAACATACCATGTCATGTTCTGTAATTTTCAGTGGCATATTCCACAATCCACATGCCCCTGAAAACATGTGCCAGCGGCTTCTGAGCATAAGATGCAATGCCACTTAATGTTAAAGGGATAGTTCACCCAAAAATGAGAATTCTGTCATTAATTACTCACCCTCATGCCGTTCCAAACCCATAACACAAATTAGGATATTTAGTTCTCATTAGGGTCACAGTAGTCAACATCGTAACTGTGAGGACACACTTCAGTTCACACAGGAACTGTGCTTTCACAAATCAGCAGAGGGTGAAGCTGTTAGCGCACAATTTACCAGCACTGTGGAAGTGTATGGTCATCCTAAAAAAACAATAATTACATAAAATAATAATACTGAATGATGATAATAAAAATACATTTATTTGTGTTATGTATTTGCACTTTTATTTGTGTTAGCATTTTAACATCATATTTAATATTTTATTTAATAATACTAATAATAATTCATTGCACTTTTTATCATGTTTGCATTTTTTTTTTTTTTTAAATGATTGTTTTTATGACAATTGCACTTTTGGAAGATGACATCAAGAAGAAGTTTTTAAAAAATCTATGTGAATAAAAGGGCAATGATTGTGGTGTTGCAGGTTCGGTTGTTCAGGGGAAATGTGTCAAGGGGCATGAGGCCCTGTGGTTTATCATTCGGTAGTGGCTTCTAGACCTCAAGCACACAGTTGTGCATGTGTTATTGTGGTGATGCGTGCAACTGAATTATCAGAGGTCATGAGTCTTGAGCTGCAGATCTGTTCCTCATGCTTTCAGCAGTTCACTCCTCTCACTATGTCACAAGGGGAGACAGAGCCATATATAAATATATATTATGTGATGTTAAATATAGCCAGAGCTCTGCAGTAAAAGTCGTCAAAAGTGTGCATTTGTGCATGAATAAGTTGGTTAGCCCAGCAGCCCACATGACTGTGATAATCTTACATGCTGTGATGATGACTACAGTATTGAACTAATGAGCTTTTCTGGAGCATATGTCCCAGGTGGAAGTCAGGTGTAGACACTGGCCTGTTACTATTAAAGGGCTAGTTTATCCAAAAATGAAAATCCTCTCTTCATTTACTTACCCTCAAGCTGTTCCAGACTTGTATGAGTTTCTTTATTTTGTTGAAAACAAGAGAAGATATTTTGAATAATGTTGGTGACGGTACCCATTGACTTCCATAGTATTTTTTTTCCACGCTATGAATGTCAATTGCTATTGTTTACTGACTCTACACAAATACGTAATTGAAAATATACTTTCTTTTATAAAAAATAGCTTATGAATGAACAAAATTCATTCTGGTTTTTAACAAAATTGACAAAAAATATTTGACCTCAACCAATCAGTTGTGTTTTAATGTGCAGTATTTGTTATTATGCTTTTTAGATTCTCCAAAAGACCCAAACAACACGACTGGATTCCTGCAATCAAGTGCAATCAAGAAAAATGAACAAAGTTTTAATTTAATCAGCTACCAAATGTTTGAGAAAACAGTTGGGTGGGTCAGGAAAGGCCAGTGTTTTCCATTCTGAAGCTGTGGGGTCAGAGACAGTTCTGCAGGCCTGAGCGCTCTTATGTCAAAGCTGAGGTATACTCCTAAGCCATGCGGTGGTGTATGAGGATTTAGGCAGATTATGTCAGACCCAATTCCCACTGACTACCTCAACTAGTTTTTGCAGCCAGTGTTTATGAGGAACACTCTGGATTATGGAGCGGGAAAGTGAGAGTATACACTTATATAGCAATTAGAGAAAGCACTAAATTGTGAGTGTGAGATTAATGACGCAGCTTGCTCTTTTGATTCTAATAGATGACAATCTATACTACAAAAAACCTCAGCATGCTTTTATGCAAACCTCAATCAATACAAAATCACCACACAAAAATAGACCACTAAAACCAATACAGACACTTTTCTTTCATCAGAAGTTTGCAGTCTCTCAGCTGTTGCATCTCATTGCAGGTGGACATGTGAACCCAGCTGTTTCTCTGGCTATGGTCGTCTTGGGGAAACTCCCCTTAAAGAAATTCCCTGTCTATGTGGCAGCCCAATTTCTAGGTGCCTTTGCTGGGTCTTGTGCTGTCTTCTCTCTGTACTATGGTAAGTTTTCAGGGCACTTCTGTTTTTTGGTTTCTGTCATTGGCTCCTCTTATACCTAAGGCAGACTTCTAAAAAGTTTGTTAAAGGTATAGCTGTTTTAGCACTGGTCACAGTGATTGGATTGAATGAGCTCATTCTTATGAATAATGTGGTGAAAAGTGAAACTAATGACACAGATGCTTACTTTCCAGTCAGTCACAACTTCAGTCACATTTCATAATGTTGGTTCAGCTTTGCTTTGTAAACCAAAAGCCTAGTTTTTCTAGATTGCAATAGTATTTTTTTACATGTTTTATTTTATTATTTTATTTTTAATTATTTTACAGTTACACTAAATTAAATTACTCCCTTTGAATTCTTTTCCAAAATTGTTCTCTAGTTGAAAAGCTGATTCTCTTGTCCATAGGTGCCTTTGCAAATTTTGCTGATGGAAAACAAATTGTAGTTGGTGAAAATGCCACAGCAGGAATTTTTGCCTCATATCCACGTGAAGATCTCTCATTGTTAAATGGATTCATTGATCAGGTGAGTAAAAAACAGTAATTTGTTTTTTAAAGATCACATAATCTCACTAGTGATTATACAATGAAACTAAACAGCACTCCAGTGTTGAAGCATGTGCCTCGGCTTATAGACTGTTGTGTTTTAAGAGGGGAATTAAAAGTGGAACAGTACATATAAATCATAAGCATATAAATCTGAGGTGGATAACTTTGAAAGCCCATTTCCATCTCAAGAATAAAAATAACTAGCTAGTTATAATTATAACTATCAATAACTTTGGTCCGGTTTCACAGACGGAGCTTAGACTAAGCCAGGATTAGATCATAGTTCAATTAGGACATTTAAGCAATTTTTATAAACATGCTTAGAAAAAAGCATTACTGTTGTGCATCTTGAGACAAAACAAAGGCACTGATATATTTTAAGATCAGTCAGTGAAAGTTTCTTTCAGTTGAAACAGCTCAGACTTACATTTTAGTCTAGGACTAGGCTTAAGCCTTGTCTGTGAAACCGGGGGCATATCTCACAAATGTATTTCTTACTCTGAGATAAAACAAGCTTCCAAGAATATTTTACTCATTTGTCTCTCTGTACAGGTGATTGGCACAGGCGCCTTGGTCCTCTGTATTTTAGCCATTGTAGATAAGAAGAATATTGGGGCACCTAAAGGAATGGAGCCACTGATTATTGGTCTGAGCATCCTAGCTATTGGAGTGTCCATGGCACTGAACTGTGGCTATCCCATCAACCCTGCCAGAGACTTGGGACCTCGGCTCTTCACTGCTATGGCAGGATGGGGACTAGAGGTGTTCAGGTACAGAAAACCCCCTATGCATTAACATATGCTTTTTCGTATTGTTTGTTCAGATTTTCTGCTTGTTCCTTTATCTATTATTGCTTATGCTGTAACAGGAAATTTTTGGGTGTGTACAATAACACAATGCAGCTAGAACTGTTACCATGTATAAATGTGGCAAAAGAGTCAACCAGCATGTGAGAAACAGAGGCACACCACCCACTAACGTACCTTTTGAAACTCCAAATAGACTCTAAGTGCAAAGGCCTATCACCATTCTTCTGACAGAGCAAATGAATTTTTTAATGCACTTGTGTGTCTCCTGCATATTAGAGCAATTTTAAAAATGTACGTGAGGCAGCCTGAATTCTCCTTGCATGAATATGCACAACCAAAGACAGGATGTATTTTATTTCTATTAAAGAAAAAAAACTTACTATAACTCTTTTACAATAACTAAATTTTCTTGGTCATTTTTTAAGAGAGAGATATTTTGTTGCTGCTTTTGTTGCTGATTTTGTGCACAGTTCTACACCGAAAGGATCGAATAAAGACTCATAAAGTATTGAATAAAATAACTGCCTAATATATGCAATAGAATACTGCTGTGTTTACAATCACACATTTCAGCAGTGCAAACCCTTCAAAACACTGTAGCCTATCTGGCATATTCCAGTTTTGCATTTCTGTTCATATGCTTTACTGCTCATATGTATTACATGGCTCTCTAAGATACTTGGTCATTCAGCAGTCAAATAATTTTGTATAATTTGTTATTCAGCTACAGACACAGAATGACATCCAGTAAGAGCTAGTCACATATCAATAGCCTACTAGGCTTACATGAGGAAATGCTTGATTTGTCTTCCAACCTGAAAACAGATTAGGGGTTATCTGAGGGCAAATGGCTCTGGTGTTATAAACAGTGTACATGAAGATTAGTTAAGTTCAGTTCAGTAAAGTGTCTGCATGCGGTGGCAATGCATTTGTTTACAGTTACCTTTGCCAACCTGTTTGTAGAGAAGGTTCAAGGACAGAGAGCACTCGTATTCTCAGTAGCCTATAAAAGGATCAAGGGATTGAGGGAGGCAAAGAGTGCTACAGACGGGGAGCAGTGGAGTGACACACTAAGCACAGATTACAATAATGAAAGCATCAGTGTCTACACAGCTAGACACCGACACTGTTGACATGGGCCACCAGCCTGACAGATGAACAACTCAGGATACACCTGTAATGTCCTGAATTAGATTGAGAATACCTTTTAAATTCTAATTCAGTTCTAAATTTGAATTGAGGTCGTAAAGAATGCAATTGTAATGGACAATTGATGTAGAAATAAAATTAAATGAATTTCAAAGAAATGCATGCTTTCGATTAATATTTTATCCAATGAAATATTTAGATATATAAAATTTCAGATATAAATTCTCAATATGCAAAATTCCACCTATAAAAAATGTGCATTTCTTAAAATATATTTGGACAACTTGTGCAATGTTTGGTCACTTAAAACACTTAAACATGTCTGAATGTCATTGTATGAAATATAAAAAAAATATTAAAAAATATAAAAAAATATATAAAAAAGAGTGGCACCTGCATCTTTGTAAAGAATTAATAAATTGATAAAAAATGACAGTAAACACATTTAGAATGTTACAAAAGATTTCTATCTCCAATCAATGCTGTTCTTTTGAACTTTCTATTCATCAAAGAATCCTAAAAATGTATCACATTTGCACAAAAATATTGAGCAGCACAACTGTTTCTAGCATTTAATAATAAGAAGAAATTTTTGTTGAACACCAAATCAGCACATTAGAATGATTCTGAAGGATCGTGTGACACTGAATACTGGAGTAATGGCTGCTGAAAATTCAGCTTTGTCATCACATGAAGATAAAAACCTTACTATTTTTACTGCATTTATGTTCAACTAAATGCAGCCTTGGTGAGGATAAAAGATATTAAAAAAACAGACCATATATATATATATATATATATATATATATATACATATGTTGTCCATTTTATGTATTTATATGTATATTTACATAAAACAACTTAAAAGTGATCTGTTCTTGTCCATTTGGTTGTTGTAATCAACAACAAATTTTATGGAACAGTGTTGAATTTCTTTGAATTTCAGTAAATTCTTCTTCCTGTCATTCGAGTTCAAACTACTGACCATATGTGTGTGGCCAACTCCATTATAATTGAAATTTTCTTTGAAAATACATTCAGAACTTTGCCCAGTCCTGATTTGATTCTCATCTGTGGCTTCAGGGCTAGAAATGGCTGGTGGTGGGTTCCAGTGGTCGGGCCGATGGTGGGCGGTGTGGCCGGGGCAGTGATCTACTTCCTGATGATTGAGCTGCATCACCCTGAGCTTGAGAAGAACCTTGAAGACGACAACAGCATCAAAGATAAATATGAATTGAACACCGTGAACTAGAAAGAGAGGGAAAGTATGGTATCTTTTCCTTCACCATAGACCTCAAACAAGAAGCACTGTTATTTCTGCGCACTCTCTTTCTCTGTTTTTTCCTCTAGATCTCTTTTCTGAGTCTTTTGCCAAGTCAGTTCACGAAACCAAGCAGCTATGAAAGACAGCAAGCATTAATTATCTTTAATTCTAGCTTTTTCAGGTTCTTAACAAGTTTCAAAGATCACCATTCATTCTATCTATTCTATAGAGCGATCAACAGCAGAAACAGTATTTTATGTAAAGCATCCACAGTTTATGAGTATTTACCATCAACACCACTGCCAGTAAAAGATTACAGGTGCTAACAGATCCTCCATATTAACAAATCTTGAATGTATATAGAGATAATCATAATTTTCAACTGGTATCTCAGGTTTCCTTTTTTGTTTCTTAAGATACAGTCAATGCAGGTTGTCTAGCCTCAGCCAGAGAGTGTTAAACCACTCCAGCATTGCACCTATACTTTTTCCTTCATTCCTTTGTCTAATCCTACTACTGTTTATCTTCTTAGCGTGTTCATTTTCACAGACATCTGACAACCCTATAGCTTGCCATAAGCAGATGTTCTTCTCTCAGTAAAATGAAGGAAAAGGGTACTTTACTGTCCACTCTTTTTAATCAAAGATGAACAGGCCTCCTTGTCTGAAAACGGTTAAGTCAGGACGAAACAATACAACACATGAATAGATGAGCTACTAACTGCATGCATAACTGCTCATAAGGTAATTCGCATGAGGTAATGGGATGAAAATGGCAATGCATGCAAAAATGAATTTGCAACAAACTATTACATATAAGCTTAAAAAGAAATAAATGTGTATTTATGCTACAATGTGTCAAAATGTTCAAGAAAATAATTGCATCAGAACTTATAGGAGCAGTATTGCGTATAACGTCACATTTCAGACTTAGCAAAGCTTAATGTGATGTTTTTTAGGTATTTCGTAGCTGTTGTTTGTGAAATAAAATTGTTTCATATGTGTTTTTTCCCCCTCTTTTTAAGAACATTATTATAGTAATTTATTTATTGGCACTTAAAGGAATTAATAGCAGTTGTTTGTACAATTCAAAGAGATATTTCAATATTTTTGTCTTTTTATCCTTATTTATCCTTTATCCTTATTATTTCAGGTTCAGATTTTTTTACTTATTCTCTCATAAATGAAACTTTTTGAGATTAATTACTGCATTCAAAATGTTGAAGATAGTTTTGTCATTCTGCTAATGTAGACCTAATATAATAAAATAAACTTACTGTTATATATATCTCATGCCTGTTTTCCTGTGAATGAGGATTTAGACCAGATCAGCCACTATTTCCTAGATATATCTGCACGCTTCACTTGTTCCAAACCTGTATGAGTTTCTTTCTTCTGTTGAGCGCAAAAGGAGATGAAGAATGTTGGTAACCAAACAGCTGACAGTAGCCATTGCCATTTTTCAAAATGGCTTCTTTTGTGTTCAACAGAAGAAAGAAACTCTTACAGAGAAAATGATGACAATTTTTATTTTTGGGTGAACTATCCTTTGAATAGTATTAAAATAGAGGAGGGAGAGATAAACATTTCTGACCGCACTGATCTGCACAACAATATCTGACCTGATTTAATCATTATCACTGTCTGACCATCAACATCAGCTCACTGAGTCCACTGAGTTTATGCATACATATGCCCTCCGTTTCTGCTAACTAGACTGTAGCATGTTCCTCAGCCAAGCATTCTGTGAAACAACACAACTGAAAGATGCTGCACGGGTTAAATATATAAAGTTGATTAGAATTTAGAAAATTATCAACAGCATTATCTTTAAGATGAATTAAGGCTGACATTTTAATGTGGCAATCAGGGAGTCAGTCAGAAATATTTTTAACAGAAATTAAAAGAGACTAGAATTTAAATCTTTAATGATATCTAACAAGGCTAAAATGATAAAAGAGCTTACACACACACACACACACACACACACACATACACACACACATACACACATACACATAAACGAACAGGTTTCCATTTTTCATGGAGATATTCCATAGATGTAATTATTTTCACACTGTACAAACTATATTTTCAATCCCCTTACCTTAACCCTACCCCTCACACAAAACTTTCTGCTTTTTTAGATTCTCAAAAAACTTAATTCTGTTTGATTTATAAGCTGTTTTCCTCATGGGGGCCAAAAAAAAAAAGTCCCCACAAGGTCAAGATTTATTGTTATTACTATACTTGTGGGGATTTGGTCCCCATAACGTAGAGAACACCACAACGCCCATAATGCAGGACCACACACACACACGGGCGCAGATCTATCTATCTATCTATCTGTTTTTCTATCTATCTATCTATCTATCTATCTATCTATCTATCTATCTATCTATCTATCTAGCTAGATAGCTAGCTAGCCAAATAGATAAACAGGACACAGACACATACTGTCAGCATCTGATCTACTGTAGAACTAGTTAATGAACTAAATAATACAAATAAACCGGGTCTAACTTCAAGAAGTAGAAAGAGCATGTAGTGAGTTAAACCATCATTTGACATCTTTGAATGATATTCAGAGACATGGTATTTGAGTAGTAATGTTATCAGTATTGAGTCAGCGTGTACCTTTCTGAACTCTTTCTGACAACACTTTTTTTCACCAATCGTGGCATAGATTCTTATGTAACACCATGCAGCCAATCAGGGCCATCATTTGGCTGCAAAACGACAAAAGGTTTCAAAGCTCACCCAGAATACTGAACTGCCTGCACCCTCCCCTAACAAACATCCCCTCTGGGCCAGCTCCCTCCCCTCAGACAGTTTCAATAATTGTTCAGTAGTCACCTGCCTCACAGTGGCCTCTTCTCTTGCCCGAGAAAAAGAGAGGGAAGAAATATTTGGATTATCTGTGTGGGCTCCTGAAGTGGCCTGAACATGAAGACTCTAATTAAAATAGTGTCCTGCTGTCTGATCATCTTTCAACTGAGTGATGGAAGGAAATTCCGGGGTAACAGAGCAGGTGAGGGTGAATTATGCTTAACTTTTAAAATTCTGTCATCATTTCCTCACCTCCATGTATTTTTTCCTTTATTTTATTTTGCAGAACACAAAAGAATATATCTTTATTTAGTTAGTTTTTTCCACTGTCAACTAGATGCAGTGCTGTTTTGGACCACATTGACTTGCACTGCATGGACAAAAGCAATTGAAACATTCCTCAGTACATCTTCTTTTGTGTTCTGCAGAAGAAAGCATACAGGGTTGGGACAACATGTGGATGAGTAAACGACCGAATATTTGAGTGATCTGTATGTTTAAAATTATCTTCTGAGCAACAGTAAAGCACATGCTTCTTTTTCCTATATTCACTAAGGTATTGTAACATGCACTATATGTTATGTTGTGACAGAATGTGGTTCAAAATTAAGATTAGTGGAAATATTATTGCAGAAAAAAAATCTAAATGGAAACAACAAAAACACCAGGACTAAGAAAAAAAAAAACAGAATAGTATGTGTAGGTGAGCAGGAGGTGCTGCTGATGTAAATTGCAAAAACTTGTATTAAAATCTATAAAATCAAAGAGAAATAAAGTCCTAGACTGTGTTTGCAAATAAAAGCTGAAAAGACTCAATACTGAAAGAGAAATAAATATCTTCATTCACACACTGGCCTTGCTAAACATGTACATTTTTCACATGCAAGAAGAAAAATATGCTGAATCAGAATGTGAGGTTTATCATTATCATTTATTAAAAAACCCAAACAAACGCTTCAAAGGGAAATTTGTTTTGTATTAAGTCTAAATGATGCATTCCGCTTTTTTGCACGCTTGGGTTTTCTGACCTTTCATAGAATTCTAACAATAATTGCTAACCTGGCAAAGAGATCAATTCCTGAGTCAATGTATGCACAGCCATAGACAGTTAAAGAACTGCATGTCCCATTAATGTTTGCATAGGAAAACATTAAACAGGTGTTTAAATATTAGGAATGTCAGACAGCTCTAATGTTTTTACTGGACATGCAACAAAAAGTGGTAAACCCATGGGTACAATAGTTTTATGAAACATTTTATATTACATATGTTGATGCAACACAAATGTTTAATGCATATGAGAAATGCATCGTGTCATATCCAACTCTCCACATGCTCACTTAATGGGCAAGAGTGATGGGTAAACACATTTTATATTGAATCAAGCTCAAACCACCAAGCTCAAAGTTCCCCCAGACCTATGGGATCTAAACATGCTCCAGTCTTATTTTCATTTGGTACTTCAATTCAATGCAAAGATTTGCATTGCTGCTTATGGAAATATATCAATATTCCAGGACTAGTGTAAAGCCTAGAAAAATGAATTGTCTGTGAACTTCAGTTTATGTATGACCACACTAACAGATACTGAGTCTGGTGAGAGGATGAAGTTGCCCTACGAACCTAAATCAGTCTTCAGGCTTTACACTGACGGCATAGATGATACATGCACTGTGGAGCTCTTCAAGCCTCACACTCTGGACGCTTGTGGTTTCAATAGCAGCCATCCTCTGGCTATCATCATTCATGGCTGGTCGGTATGTAGAGTTCATTGATTTAATAGAAAAGCAGATCAATAGTTCAAATGTACAAAAGGTCATGACCTTGGCATGGATTGCAAACAGCTAAGCAGAGTTATTTCTAATCTGATAAAGGCGAAAGTGACATACAAACAAAACTGGAGAGATGTGATCTATGCTGCAGCAGTTGCATCTGAAAAAATATATAAATAAAATAAATCAATAAATAAAATCCTCCTTGCTGTGCCGCAGGTGGACGGAATGATGGAGAACTGGATTTCCAGGTTGGCATCGGCGCTAAAAAGCTCAGAAGGAAGCATCAATGTAGTGATTGCAGATTGGCTGACTCTGGCACACCATCACTACCCTATAGCTGCTCAAAACACACGCATTGTGGGAAAGGACATTGCCCATCTGCTGAGGTGGCTAGAGGTGAGGGTTGGTTTGGGAATACAAATCTCTTTACACTTATGGATGCAGAATTTATTTCCCAAGGGAATAATGCTACCATCCTTACATCTTACATGGAACTGACTCAGTAGAATGTTAATAGATAGCAGATATTTTGTAAATTACCTACCGTAAATATATCAAAACTTAATTTTTGATTAGTAATATGCATTGCTAAGGACTTCATTTGGACAACTTTAAAATTGATTTTCTCAATATTTTGATTTTTTTTGCACCCTCAGATTCCAGATTTTCGAATAGTTGTATCTCGGCTAACAAACCACTCATCAATGGAAAGCTTATTTATTCAGATGATGTATAAATATCAATTTCAAAAAATTTACCCTTATGACTGGTTTTGTGGTCCAGGGTCACATATGCTGACTTGATGCTAAAGAAACATTTCTTATTATTATCAGTGCTGTCGGAGCTAATAGCCTCATGTGCAGCACTCTGACATGTAGTGTCTTTTGTAACATTATAAATGCCTGTACTGTCATGTTTGATCGATTTAAAGCATACTTGCTGAATAAAAGTATTAATTTCTTTAAAAAAGACCCTGAAATGACCCTAAACCTTTGAAATGTAGTGCAAATTGCTTTGTTTGCTAATGGAAAAAATACTTAAAAACACTTAGTACATGGTATTAATCTGTGAGTGTCCCTAACAGGATTTCAAACAATTCCCTTTGGGAAAAGTGCATTTGATTGGCTACAGCCTTGGAGCTCATATATCTGGGTTTGCTGGGAGTAACCTAGCTGTGTTTGGAAAAACCTTGGGAAGAATTACCGGTGAGACAGTCTTGTCAGCATTGTGAATATCTCACTAAACAATGCAAATACGAGAAAGATTTTTAACTCGAAGATCTTAATTCTCAGCAAATACTTTAAACATGACAAAACCCTACATTTATCCCTGCTTGATGCTAAATATTAACTATATATTAAATTTAAGTTTGTTTTGTTGGTGTAGGTTTGGATCCTGCGGGTCCATTGTTTGAGGGAATGTCTCATACTGAAAGACTCTCACCTGAGGATGCTAGGTTTGTGGATGCCATCCACACATTTACCCAAGAGCGCATGGGGCTCAGTGTGGGGATCAAACAGCCTGTTGCCCACTTTGACTTCTATCCCAATGGAGGATCATTTCAACCAGGGTGCCAGCTGCACGTGCAAAACCTTTATGCACATTTAGCCCAGTATGGGATTATGGGTGAGTTGCTTGGATTGATAGACGAATGGATGAATGTACAAACAGAGAGAAGATGAGACAGATGAGGATGAGAACGAGATGCATTCAAAACATTCCATTAATGACACTGTGAGAAGGCTAACTAATAATGACAGCTTCCCAGATGAAAGGCATAGACACATAAAAGCAGCTGTCATCCTGACAACTTAATTATTTCAAATCTCTGTTCTGTTCTGCTCTCCTACTGAGATATGCCTTCAGGCAATTAAAAATCCCTATGGGAAAAATCGAAGCAAAAAGACAGACCCGAAATCCTTATTTTTAACAGCTACGCACTGATGAGTCCATGACTCTGACAGGCACACTGCAAGGGTGGGACAACTGTAACTGTAAAAATTAATAGGAGAAAGATCTTTCTTTCTTTCAAAAGTTTGAGATCAGTATGATTTTGAAAAAAAAAATAAATAAATTAAAATAATTTTCTTATGTTAACCCAGGCTGCATTTGATCAGAAATACTGTAAAAACAGTAATGAATTACTGAATTACTATAATTTGAAATAACTCTTTTCTATTTCAATATATTTAAAATGTAATTTATTCCGGTGATGCAAAGCATGAATTTTCAGCAGCCATTACTCAGTCTTCAGTGTCACATGATCCTTCAGAAATCATTTTAATATTCTGAATTGGTGCTCAAGAAACATTTATTCTTATTATTAATGGATTATTATTATTAATAAAAAGGTTGTGCTGCTTAATATTTTTGTGGAAATCATGATGCATCGTTTTTTTTTTTGTTTTTTTTTTTGGAGTTAAGTTCAAAAGAACAAAATTAGAAATAGACCTCTTTTGTAACATTATAAATGTCTTTATTGTCTTAATTTTGATGAATTTCATGTTTCTTTGCTGAAAACATTTGAACAATATTGTGTATATGGCATCACAATTTAGCTGAGCATTAGCATGCTAACTCATCACAACACACCACAGTAAACCAAGACAGACAAGTGTGATTAAGCTAAACAATTGAACCTATGATTATTTGCTGTTAATTAGTCTTATGTTGTGTCCATCCAACTTTAGGTTTTGAGCAGACAGTGAAGTGTGCCCATGAGCGTGCTGTGCATCTCTTCATTGACTCCCTGTTGAACAAAGACAAGCAGATTATGGCCTACAAGTGCAGCGACAACACGGCTTTCGATAAAGGCTACTGTCTGGACTGCCGAAAGAACCGCTGTAACACTTTGGGTTATGACATCAAGAAAGTCCGCACCGGCACAAGCAAGAGACTGTTTCTCAAAACCCGTTCACACATGCCCTATAAATGTGAGAAACAGCTACAACAACCTAAAAAAAGTGTAAAACAGTCAGTTCAAAATGAGAGATGATGTCCTCTGTTAAACTTCTCTAACTAATACAAATATTTTTAGAATAAAAAACACATATAAGGAAATAGTATTCAATTAACTATTTTTTTTCTTCAAGAAATGTTTTTAAATATGTTTAGACATTTTATTGGGAATCAAGAATCAAGACATTGTTACTGATTAAGAATACAATTTTTGCATAATGTTTGTGATTACTTGTATTTAACTCTTTTCCGGTTGTTTTGGAACTATATAAACCGTTCTAATCTGTTTTTCTTCTCCATTAGTGTTCCACTATCAATTCAGGATCCAGTTCATCAACCTAACCGATAAGATCGAGCCCACCCTCACAGTCTCTCTAACCGGGACACTGGGAGAAAGTGAAAATGTACCCATAACACTGTAAGTATGCAATTCATATTGATATCAGCAGCTGAATCTTAAGGGAACGTGATCTTAGTAAAGTGTTATTGAGCATTACCTTAATGAGCTTTGTAATGACTCTCATCATCATCATCCATATCATCATATGGATACATTTGAGCTTTGCCCCATTTAAAAAGCTTTATGTGGTTAACCATCATCTGCTATAACCAGAATAAAGCCTATGTATAGCATCTGTTTGGTAGTGCATAATTACAAGAACGTACGTTCAAATAAATGTACAAGTACAATTCATAACAATGATTGGTTCATAATTAAAAGCTTAAATTAGTGTGACAGTAGCAGAAGCTCTTGATTTAACAGTAAGCCAAAGATTCCTAAATGAAAGACTGCTTGATAACGTTCGGGATGAAGAACATCAATGTTTTATGTACTGGGCTCTAAAAGCTCAAAGTAACAAGCTCCGCTTCAAAGGGAAACCACTCAATTTAGTCATCATAGAGCTCTCATCAGAATAACTCATTTCGCATGAATGAATGAAATACATGTGTGCTGGGAACATGAAACAGAGAGCAGAAAACTGCAGGGAAGTACAGTAAGCAATGGACTAAAATAGCATCTTGAACAAAAGCATGCGCACACAATTACTCTCATGCATTTTCACCAAACTGTTGTTGTTTATTATAGGAATCTAAAAACTGAATGGAGTAAACCTGAACAATCGCTTTACTTAACTGCTCTTTCTCAGAGTTGAGGAGATTTCAGGTAACAAGACTTTTACGTTCCTCATCACTCTGGACACTGACATCGGTGACCTGATGATAATGCGCTTCACCTGGGAGGGAAGCCCAGTGTGGGCAAACATGTGGAGCACGGTTAAGACCATGATACCTTGGGCCAAAAGCAGCAGAGGACCACAGCTCACAGTGGGGAAGATCACAGTGAAAGCTGGAGAGACCCAGAGGAAGTAAGTGTACTTAGAGGAGACAGAGTTTGCCATCACAGATGGCGGATCTATTCATAAGAAATCAATTGAACACTCACATAGGAATAAAAGGCAAAAAAAGATGCTGACTAAAGATTAAGAGCCTGGATTCAGCATATAATGATATAAATGATCTTTAGTGCCTCAGCATAACCGCTTTTAAAAAATGGACAAGATGAACAGATTAAAAATAAGAGGAAAAAGTAATGCAATGCATCAGAAACAGGCATGATAATGTGTATGCAGACAAGAGAATCTCAACTACTGTTAAGTAGAGAAATACAGAAAAACCCCCACAAAGAATTATTTTTTAAAGCAGACACAAAAAGCTTCTAACATTTTCAAGCTTCCATTTCATGTATAATTATTCTAGCGACCTCTAGTGGGTATTGCTGGACATGCCGTTGTTTGGATAGGCTTTTTGAAATAAAGTAAAACAAAAAAAGCATTACTACCTAGCTGAAGCTCAAAACACTTTTTTTTTCTCGTCAGAACTACGTTTTGTCCACAGACAGATGAGGGCATGTATATCGAGCCGTCGCAGGAGAAGGTGTTCGTGCGCTGTGAAAAGAAGCGAGAGAAGCCGCAGAAGAGGAGGATGATAATGATGATGAAGAACTGAACCAAACTCATCTCACACATGAGATCGTGTCTCCGCAGCCTTTGGGACTTACGGGACGGGGGGACCGGATTTCCTGTAATATATGCTTAATGTTTCTAACCTTCATTTTTATGAGAAATTAAAGAATGACCAAGTAAGGATTTTGTTATTAAACATGGTTTTCGTATATCTGATATTTTTACATTTCACTGCATGCCAACTTCTATCAAAGCCCTAGTTTCAGACTCCCGCCCTCAAATGTCAGCAAATAGAGCGCATTCTGATTGGCTAAAAGGCATGGGCCGCTCTCTCTTGGTTGATCTGGTGTTTTATTGGTGATACTCGCTGCGTTTCAAATTTGACTCCAAAGGGTACTTAAGAGTGAGAACAATCGTGGCACGTTCTAAACGGAAGTGCTCAAAACTGGCCACTTAAAAGGGTCCCTTGGAATGAAGGAGTTCGATAGCCTACAGACACTTAACTCCCACGATTCCTTGCGCAGGTTTAATTGTGTGAAAATGGCAACTTCTTAATTGGCCCCTACACCCTTCATCCATTTGAAACCAGTGATGTGGCAGGGACAGGGGAGAAATCGTGTACCGGTAACAACTTTGTTGGTACCATATATAGCCTAGCACTTACACAGAACACTGTTTAGAGCTGCCATCTTTGCCTTTTTATTTCGGAAATAGAGTACGACTCTTATTAGGCTCCCAAAACTGACTACATATTGTCCCATTACAGATAATTTATTATTAAAAAATTTCTGAGCTCAACCTCCAAGCAAACATCTGTGCATTTGTGTTGTAGATATCTTCAAAGTAGCCTGTGATAAAATGTTTATGTATGTGGTGTGTCCAATGTGTTTTAATTGTCTGAATAAATGTCTCATGAATCCCCTCATGATCCTCTCATGAACATATAGGAATAAAAACAGGGAAGTAACAGATACATAATGCATATTTATTTGCCCTTAGTGAGATGACACATGAACACAGTGCAGCTGTTTATTCATTTACTGGGTTCCAATCCTCACCTATCATGGGGAGAAGATGTGTGACTGGACCATTTTCAAGCCATATGTCTATGGCACTACAATATAGATGCTTTCTTTTAATTAGCACACATCTTGAAATATATTTAGCCATATTAGTTTAACTAAATTTTATTTTTGCTCACTTAGACGACAACTTATAGCCAGTCCATCCCTGGATAAAGTAAAAAGTAGATAGGATACATCACTTTCCTCTTTAAAATTGCAACTGAACTTGGCAACAAATGATTATGAATTCGACAGATTTGACGTAACTACACAATTTGTGTAACAAGAGGGTGAGAGGTTGACAACAAAATGTTCAGTTTATGAGAAGATTATTTGTGAAAGGTGCATGCGACTCAATTCAACTTAAATATAACATGAATGGATGATTTCTAACATTGACATATACTATGACGGCTTGTTGAATACTTCAGCGGTGCTCTTGAAATACACTGTTACAATATGCAATAAAGTAATAAGAAAAACCATGCATTAGTGTAAATTTGCAGAGCATACAGGCAATTAATACAATTTACATCAACACATGGACGTATTTTCCAGACAGTCAAAGGAGCTTTTGATCAAGGCTATTTTATTAATGCATTTCAAGTACTTCAAAAAATTACATGTTGTTGCACAATACTTTTTGCAAAGTATTTAGTAAAAATTTTCAAAAGTGAGCGCAAAAGAGAAGAGAGAGAGAAAAAAAAAACTACAAATAAAGCAAAAAAAAAAGAAAGAAAAAGAAAGATACTGTATAAAACACAGCGGACATTAAAAATCAAACAGTAGTATTAGACATTTTCTCCATCTTGTTCATATTCTATCCACACACCATGCTTACATATCAGTGCACATTATTTATAAACAAAGCAAGACAAGCAAAAAATATTTTTTAAAAATTAAATCCTACGCCCAATCCCCTTACAATTTCAACCAAACCCATTTACCACAGAATAACAGAAATTATTCATTTGAAGCCAATTGCAGTCAGAAAAGTAAAGTCAAGCTCACTAAAAACCCATTTCCCATTAACATGTACAGAGACATACACAAATGAGGTGATGATTACATCTAAGGGAGGACCTATAGTCCGCAATACTCATCTTCTAGAAATAAGCAAATCATCCATATTTTAAATGCACATCCTTAAAGGATGCAAGGTTGTTTGAGAAGACAGACTTTAGAAACATCGGACTCTCAGTCACACTACCAGGATCCCACTCAACAAACTTAGATGACAAAATATTCCTGGTCTGATGAAATACAAAAATCAAAACAGAAAACTTTATATAAAAAAAGGACATTTGTGATGCATGAATTATTTGTAACCCTTTGCCTTTGTTGAGACACACACAGAAGACAATCAAAACACATTTAGAGAGAATAGAAGGATTTCTTTTAAAAAAAGGATGTTGGACTGCAGTGATAGTAGTGAAATGACCATGGACTGATTCAGATACACTATATAGCAACACAAGGCATATATGTATTGATTATATAGGCTGCTAGTCTGGATCTTTTGTTTTTAGCTATTAAAAGAGGTAATGACATATCTCTTAAGAAAAGTTGCTTTGTATAAATATTGATTGGTGTGTAAAAACACTCTAAAGGATCTACAGATTGCTTTTATCGTCTCTCTCTCTCTCTCTCTATCCCATCCTTTCACTAATGCACACCACTGAGATTTACTCACTTGTGTAACTGTCCACACTTTCCTGTTTCCAACATCTTATTGTAAAATAAAAACATTTATGTATTTAAAAACCAAATCTTTCTTGATGTTGTGCTTATCTTCTCAAGTCTGTCTCCTGCGGGACCAGTGTTACTGGCTGAACATAAAGTAACAGTGACTCTCAGCAGATCAGGAGTGACAGCTTTTTTTAATCATCATCCTTCTCATTAACTCCCTCGCCCACATGGAATGAAGAACTGCAGCTATTTAGTGGTTATCAGCTGGGGAAAAAATCAACAAGTGCTCTGCACAAACGTGGCATTCAGCAAAGTGAATCTGGTAAAGGCCTTTCACTAAAAAAAACTCTGTGCTGTTATTTTCTATTATATCCTGAGTGTCAGTTAAACATCCTTAATTATCATTCTCCAACAGAATAAAAAAAAAAAAATGACATGACTGAAAAAGATCCAATGGATTTTGAGATCTCTGTACAATTGCACGCAGGAGACAATGAGAAAGCTTCAGAAATAAAAGCTTTTTAATCCTTTTGCTTGCATTTTAAAAACATCTTAATTACATATTGGAAAAGGAGTCTCTTTAAAGAGTTCTCTCAGCCATTGTTGATTGGCAGAAATATCTATGTGACATCCCATCATGCTCATCTCCACAGGAGGGTGGCAATCCAAAAAAAAAAAAAAAAAAGGATAAAAAGGCAAAAAAACTTTAGTGGAAAAAAAATGGTTTAATCACTTGAGAAAGAATATGAAAAGCAGAAAAAAACAGAACAAAAATCATTAATTCTGTCCTCTTCCTCATGACTAGCTTCTGAATTTTTCTCTGAGCTATGCAACGAAAGCTTTGCTGGCTCCCAGAGCAGTGGTTTCTTACTCTTTAAAACAGTTGTTTTCTTAAGTATAGTCCTTTGAAGTCCTTTTATTTGCCAGTTTCTTAGTTTGTAGATGGGGCTGATTGATTGATTCAGCTAACTCTTTGGAGTGAAGTGTTTCCCACTGTAGGCACTAGGAAGAACCAAGGCAATGAGGAGGCTGTCTCAGCGACGCATCTGACCCATCTGATAGTTCTCTCTCTGCTGGCGATGGCGCTGCGGCTGGGTCTGTGCAGCGGGATTTCTTCTTCTCTTCAGTGTGCCTAAATAATAACACAAACAGGTATGATTAATCACCTTGAGTACAGGGGTTAAACTAGGTTTTTGGAGGTAAGGCAATTCTTCACAATCAGTCCACCACTCTAATAATCATTAAATGTGTAAAGTGAAAATTTTCTAAAATATAAACTATTTAAAGTGCAGAATATTTTTTGACTACAGAAAAAAGTGGATGTTTGAGTGACTGTTTTAAGGTTGTACTCTGGACTAAAACTCTGGCTTAAGCCTGAAGTATACTTCAGTTTTTACGTGTATGCAAGGGTATGGGTAAAGTGGACACTGCGTAAATGTCAACAGCATAGTTCACGCCTTGTTTAAAAGGTGGCAACTGCCTCTGCCCGTTGTTTCACATTGTCCATTGTTTCACAATGACAAGCGCTTACGTGAGGGGTTCAAGTAAGGTATTGAGTTCGATACTTTTTAGGCATCGACAGAATTGCCCCGATACCATCAAGCATCGAAAAATGTCTTGCTGTTCGGTACCAAATTTTGATAGTTAATGGGTTAACCCCATCAATATCAGTGAGCCAATAAGCATGAGGCATGCTTGACGTGCCTAAATCAGTTGCTGGTGATTGGCTCTGGTGAGGGATCAAGGAAAAACACTAGTTTATTCTGGTTAAGTGTCCCAACCCCCACAGATGTAATGCTACTTTTACACTAGTGCATTTTCATTTCGTTTTCGTTCATACTGGCGTTTCTACTGCATTTCAGAAAAGATCTCTGTCCACACTACACGACTGAATGCATGTTGCGTAACCATTTATGCACACTGTAGCATCATGCTACATAAGACAATTTATAAGATTGATACTACGCTTATAATCACTTTAAACCACAATCAACTGTTTGTAATTGGAATCTAATATGTTTTGCCCATACAATGTTGCTGAAATGTTATTTGTAGCCTTTTACATCAAGCTAATCGCTACACCTGCTTAGCATTTCTCATGTAAACACCCTGTATTGTTATGTAAAATAGGCAAAATCTCATGAAAATCATATTCAAATCATATAATTTCATAATTGTGTATTTTTTAACTTCATGTGTCATCCTTAGAAATGTTTTTCTGGGTTTCTTATGTACAGAAGTGAATGCGGAAATGTAAAGGGCATTCGTCATAGGATTAGGGTTAGTTTTTTGAAGTAATGTGTAATGTAATCTTGTTAAAATGGATTTCATACAATTGGTATCAAAAAAAGTATAGTTCAGGAACTACATCAAAGTAAAGGTATCAGTATTGGTATCAATATCAAAAAAAATTAACGATACCCAAGACATACCCACAACTCCAGCTTAAACAAATACAATGATATTTTTAGCGCTCATAATGTCTGGAGAAAAATGGCACAGTTACTGGACAAGGATTAAACTTTCCAGAATACGTGTTGAGCACCTGCGTTTGTGCTTTCTATGAAATGGAGTATACTTTGAAAGAATATACATTTGTTGTATTCGTACACCAAACATTTCCATCAGAACTGAAGTGAACATTCTGAACAACTGAACAATCCTATTCTACAGAGTGTTTGAGTGGACAAAAATCAAGTCTAGCCTGTTTTTCTTGGAAAAGAAAGACTGAATTTTAAATGCATTTATCTGCTAGTGAATTATGTAACATTTGTGTGTAATAATAGTATACAGACGAGCTATATGTTTGTGGTCATCTGGGATATATTCCTGGCCGTGTCTGAGTCACTTATGACCAGGTGGTGGTTTAGACGGGGATCATTTGGGGTACATTACCTGGCAGTGGTTTGGGTGGGGGTAATTTAGGGTTGCTGCTAGGTGTGTGCACACTGCAGATCTTGATGAACCCAGCCATTAGCATGATGAGAGCAATGCCCATTAGAAGAACCGCCCACCAATGACCCTGAAACACAAATATTAAAATGAGATGAGCACTGCAAGTGATAAATAATACTGCTGAGTGAAATATCACTTCTCATGGTCTTTTATAGTGATTAAAGCCACAAACAAATGCAGGGAACACGTATTTAGGGATTATATAATTGAGACACTTGCCACTATCCACTCTGCAATGCTCGAGTAAAGCTCAGGGTTGAAAATGGCCTTCTTAAGCCTTGCCAGAGGGCCATCAGCGTCCACCAGCCTACACTTCATGAAGACATCGCAGTAACCTCTGAAGTCATTACAAGGAGAGCCAGGCTGTAACGTGGTGACCTGTTTGTTAAAGTACTTGGCCCATTTTTCTGAGCTAGTGCTGCTGCAAGTGTTGGGCTGACCTACAAAGACAAAAAGAAAGAATGGGATTAGTCAAATTTAAAAGAATACAGTTTGTAATTGGTGTCAAATACATATTTAAAATGTATATGAAATAATATCTATTTCTTTGCAATTACTTTACACATTTTATGACAATTAAAAAAAGGCTACATGTTAAGTGCTGGAGATTTGTAGGGGTCTAGACTGCATGCTTGAGAAATCTGTCGGTGTTACTCACCCTTATCCATACAGCATACATGACACAGCTCTGTCTCATCTTTCCCCTCCTCAGTGCCACAAGTGCAAACATCTAGACCATACTTCTGACAGATAGAGCCAGAGCAAACCTGAAAGAGAAAGAAATGACATTCTCAGACAAAATGTCCTCAAAACAAATATTCAGTGGTTGGAAGATTTCATGTGTATGCATTTGGGCCAACATGAAAATATTATTGTGCGCCAACGTGAAAACAAATAGGTCAAATTGTATTACAGTTATTAAATGCAAAATCTGTTCATACTTTGACATTAAATTCTCGACATTGAGACTTTTTTATAGCATCGTCAATTCCAAGGGACAGAAAACATTCTATAGGCGCTGTACAGAATGGAGCACACAGCTCATGATGCAGCACATACCCCATTAAGGCAGACTTGGGTATCTGTGTGGCAGGATGTAAAGTTTTCTTTAGGCGTTGAGGTGGGGCACAGGGCAGAGTTTCCATTGCACATGCCCTGAAGAGCACACTCAGACTCCTCCCTGCATTTCACACTGCTGAACTTAAAGGTGCACTCTGACGTGCAGCATGGACCCTGACTGGGACTACAAGAAAAAAAAAGAATGCTTTATTGCACTTAATGAAATAGGTGTTAACATTTTAACAAATTACTGCTAATGATACAGACTAAACAGACTGTTAAAGTTCTTCTTGCGCACCTGCATTTAGCGCTTGGCTTCAGTTTACACTTCAGTGCCTCTGGCTCATTGGCATTATAGCAGCACTGGTCCTTGCATTGATCGCTATAGCCACAGTCACACTCTTCATTAGCCTCAACCAAACCATTACCACAGATGGGCTGTCCAGATTCTGGAAAAGAACAAGAGAGTGAGAGAGAGTGAGAAAGGGAGACTGAAAAAAAAAAGAAAAAGAAGTCTGCCGCCTGATCAGAGTTGGTGGAATCAGTTTTCTGAGACTTTGATGAAACATTTCTACAGAACGGCACCACGAGCTCATTACAATGACAATCCTCCCAGAGCGTTCTGAGGTTAAGTGCCTCACTCGAGGCCACCGCCGTGATAGCTCATGGCTCGCTCCAGCCGAGAGCCTTAAACACTACTCCACACAATCATGTGACATACAAAAATCTCTAAAAATGTATTGTATTAATAGGAAAGAATTTTCTGCATTTATTTTTTTACAGGTGTTTTACCTGTAATTTTGCACTTCATTGCATTGTGTTTTAGAAACGGTCCATAAAATTACTAGATGATATCCTGGCAGAAAATTACCAGTACATTTTTACAGTGAATTCTCGTAAGAGGTTTAAATCTCACCAACAAAGCAGGAGAATCTCTTCTTATCCAGCACTTGGCTGATGTTGCGAATGCTGCAGATGGAGAACTTGTTGTTGTTGAACTTGTCTCCTGATGTGGCTCTGGCATACATGATGTAGTTGCCTCTTTCTTTCTGGTCCTGAGTCTTAGACTCTCCCGGAGTGCAATCACTTCCTGAGTCATGCTGGAAGACAGAGAAAGAAGACCGGTGAAATCAGTAACAAGTGTACAGACACACTTGAAATACTCACTATCCCGGCGGCTATTACCCTGCAGCGTTTGCCTGAAGCTACGTAAGGAGGGTTGGAAGCCTGACCAGTATCAGAATGAACAAGAAAAACTAAGGTTGCTTTTGAAGGTGGTACTATGGCCAGAAGGAGGTGCTCTCTCTGCAATCTATGCAGGTAATGCACATTTTGCACCGTTACAATGATGGGGACTGGACACTAAAAAAAGATGTTAAAATAAGGTCCTCTGTGTCATTAAAAATGTCAGGATGCTTCTTGAAATGAGTAGGAATGTCCCTCTCCTCAGTCAGTTTTGGCATTCTAATATTCCTTGTGTACACATATTGGTGTCCTATTGCTCCTGAAAACCCCCGTAGATCAGAATAAAGCTGGTTTGTTGGTCCTAAGCTGGTTTAAGGAGCCTGGCCAAACTGATGTTCAGCTGGTCTTCTAGCTGAGCACCTGAACAGACCAAACTGAGAGAGCAGATATCCCAGAGCTTTATAAACCAAATTAACTAATTATCATTATTCTAAAAATACTCTCTTTGTAACTGAACTATATGTATTTGGCAGAAACTAGACGTTAATTGGCCTGCAACTACAACATAAAACTAGTCTGAAAATACCCACCACTATTTTTCAGTGGGCCATGGGCCAATTCTTAGCAATTGCTTTTAAACTGAAACGATTTACAGTGGATTGAGAAAATGCAAGGTCAGGTTACTACAAAAGACCGGCTAGATGACTCTGACAATTTAAATGTCTCAAAGGCAGTACTGTAATGCGTGCTTTATTCTTAGAGCTTTAGAGAGTGAAATTAATTTGTTCATAAAGGATTCAGCTGAGGGATGTTGTCTATTGCTAATCTGTCAAGGATGCTGCACATGAATCGAGAAGGACTCACCGGAGAGCCGAAGTTATGTCCGACCTCATGAGCGAAGGTGATGTGGGAGACTTTAGGGGGAACGTGTGAAGCATAGTTTTGCACTGTGATGATGCCAGTGTTCAGAGACTTCCTCTTCCCATCAGAGTACTGCTTATTCTTCTCACAGATTCCACCAGAGCTGCCTGAAACCGGAGAAGCATCAATTTAAAAAAAAATTAAACAATAAATAAAATAAATCCTAAATTACATAAAATCTCTATGCGACGTATCATTATCCTCATCATCCTTAAGTGGTGAAATCAAAGGAATTAAAAGAGTCATTACAATAAAAACAATTTTGTATACATTCTTTTGCTCTACTCATAAACATTTCTACAAGCATCCCTCAGGCGTTCAAGTGAATGTAATTAGTGTTAATTATTCTTTTCCTTTACTTCTATTTCAAATTTTATTTGCAGACCCAACTATAATTCTCCAAATAGTATAAATACTTTGGCCGTTTCAACCTGCTGTGTGTTTGATTGTCCCAACCATGCTGACACAGCAACACTGGCTTTACCAATGATTTGGGGTTGAATCAAGACCATGTCTTTGTCCAAACAATGGAAGATTGGGACGGAGGAATATGTGCAAAATACTGTTTGATGACGCTGGTGATTAAACTTGATTAATCAGTCAACACTAAGAAGTGCAGAAATGAAGTGATCTCACTGTACCTGTGGCTCAGATGCCCACAAAAGAAGCAAATATCACTGAATAAAAATAACCTATGTTGTGCACACAGACAGAGGACAAAGGCTCTGCCATCAGATCACTAGTACCTGTAAAATTGTTGTGTGTGACTATACTCCCACAAACCTTCTGCACAAATTAGACTAAAGAAAAATAATTAAGTGTACTGGCAAAATAACAAAACTTCAGTTTTACAACTCACAAGCAAGGTGGGCTACACATCGCTAAGAATCTTTATTCCAACAGTTTAGAGTTTGAAATTTGTCATCTCATGTCATCTCTGTTTTGAATGTCCACACTGGAGGGAAAAAGCTTGAACTTGTAACTAAGCCATTCAAATCAGTATTATCACAGATTATTACATCAGCACTATGAGCACAATTTATCAGGATCAAATTGTAAGCATGTTTGAATTAATTTTCTGTTATATTCCTTGCCTAATGAAACAAAGACACTTGCATACAAACACAAATATGTAGGCTGATTAGTTTGTTCACTCAGCTCAGTGGTTCACAAAGACAGCAATTGCTGCTGTCCCTAGTGACTAGCCAGAGCAGGACCAAAGCAATAGACTTTAACAATGCTAATTTACCTTTACTGATTGACAGGATGTTTGTGAGTATGTGTGTGCGTGTTTCACGTGTATCATGAATGTAGTAATGTTCCAGAAAGCTCTTTATTTTGAGCGCATAGAGAAAGACTCCATAAAAGACTTAATTCGTACTTTTCGTTGAAATTAAGACATTATTTACAGATTTTTTAAGTGACATTCAAAAGTCATTATGTAGATATGAGCTTGTTTTATGCTCAAAAATATTCAGAACTAAAACTGAAATATGCATAAGCATCCAGTTCCATCTGGTGCAAAAACACAATTGCCCTAATGAGGACTCAACTGCTTTACAATAGGTTAAGCATCTTAATAAGCCTTCAAGACACCGCATACATTAAACAAGACAACATAAAGGCTCATAAACTCGAGTTATCGAATAAAAATCAATACAAAAACTTTATTTTTAAATAAATTAAGCAACAAGCTGTGTATCTGTGTGTTAGTGAATGCCTGTGCAGCAGGCAGAAAAGTGAACTGAAATCCTCAAAGTGATCTCACATTCTGAATACGCCAAAGAGGTGAGAGAGCCACACACCTCCCTAGCAACATGAATACATTAATAGAAACAAACATGCACTAAAAATGATGAAACGAATCTTGTTGTTAAGGTGTGCGTGTTTGTGTTAAAGAAAAGCAAATATGTGAAAACACTAAAAGGGTTTTTATCAAGAGGAGCTGAAAGGCAAGTTATACTCAGCTTTACAGTCCTATTCTGTATGCAAAGCTTGGATGCAGTGCTGTCCTTGTCTAACTTCTCTTTACCTTGAGACTTACACAGTTTAGATAACTACTAAAAAAGCAAAAAAAAAAAAAAAACCTCACAGAAAATGCAGAACAAAATAGAATCAATGCTCTTTTCTTAGACTTCTGTTATGTTCATAAGAAGTTACATATAATGAATACAGATGAATACAGAATTAAAATTATTTACATGCTTATTACTTTTAAACATATGTTATTACTATTAATAATAATACTTTATTTATTTGGATTTCCAAATGCAGTTTCACATCTGATTCACAGTTCTTCCGCCCTGCCTCGCCTCCTGACATGTATGCTGATTTCATTTCAGATTAGCAGACACTAATTTAGGTCATTAGCACACACTGAAAACCTCTCAGGAGATAAAACTGGAGAGACTTTGTATGTGCATCTCTGATCGTACCTGAAGGAGCCCCGACCCAGGCCAGACCCAGGACTCCATCGTCAAAGTCTCTATCTGTGAAGACATAGGCTAGGCAGTAGTCATCGTGATTCTGCTCTGAGTTGAGTTCTAGAAATTTCTCCACGCCGATGTTGGGAAATCGGAAAGGGTTAGTACGATCCTTCTCATCATCAGTAGTGTTGATCTGAAACAAAGATGCAAACAAACTTCAGTTTAATACAAATGATAGTCTGCAGTGTTTAGTCTACATGAGATACAGGATAGATCGTACATCTTGTGTCTACATTCTTAGAAAGATGTCACTGTCTTTTTTCACCATCTCATGTAAGAGTGCTGTGTTAAAACAGGGTGTCAAGTTTGTCTGTGTGCACAAAACACTTTTGTACAAAACCTCTTTTAAAACACATTCTGTGTGAACGGACCCTTAAGCATCCAAAAAAATCAATTGTAGAGCAGTAGTCTGGGACTAAAAAGTGAACTGTACAAGTCTTCAAAAGAGCTGCAGTACATGGGCTGACATGCTTTTATTGACATCTGGTCAATACAGGGCAAGATCTGTAACCCCTCTGTACAACCGTAACAGCATGAGCCAGTCAGTTGAGACGGACTTGTATTCTAGCCAGCAAATCACTGTAGATAGGAAGAATATCCTGTTTATATTCCAGACATATTTACATTAGCATCAGTAACTACAAAATGCACTTAATCCATATTTCACTTCCAACAGGGTTCGACATACATATAAATAATAAGTAGACTGAAGAAAGAAACACACTCACCTTAATTCTCTTCACCATGAAGCTGATATTGCGGATGCCCTGAAAATCTGTGCTTTGATAGATGGAGTCAATGGCCTTCACATGGCTGGAAATCTGCACAAGCACAAGAACAAGCCTATAAACATACAATATAAAAAGCTGCAGGCACTATATGCCTCTAAGTCACCTGTGCTTTAGGTGTACCTGTGCGATCACAGCCTCCCTGGTGCCGTAGTATCTGAAAAAGAGGTGATCCGTCTGGATGAAGAGCTGACAGGTATTTCTCTCTACCTGTGCTGCACGACGTTTCCTCAGGATCACCGGCCCATCAGCCATCTCTTCGTCAATGACGTGGTTCTTCTGCTGCAGAGAAAACAGCATGACATATAAAAACTTAACTGAAGAGGCTGAGAAGAAAAACACTTTTATGTTTGAGCACAAAATCATTTCTAATTATTTATAATAAAATAATGCATTTCTCATCATTTTTAATCTATATCTGATTTATATCAGATGAAGTACGGATGTGTTCAGGCAAGGTTTCAAATTGAAATCTGAACTTCAGAATCATGGGAAACAGGAAATGTTCCAGATCTCTCTGTGAGGTGGGGTTTCCATGTTTGTTTGCATTGTGAAATCAGAAATACGGTGCTAGTTGGTGATATCGGTGGAGTTGTGTGAAGGGGTGTTGGCGCTGACCTGGGTGGGCTCCTCCACTGCAGATGCCTGGTATTTCTTCATTTGCTCAAAAACAGTGTGATCTGCACAGCCGCCTTCTGCTCCGTATTTATGAGGATAATCTGGGTAGGAAAAAAAAATAAATCAAGAGTTTCTTGAAAACTAAAGCAACACAATGCTCTTAGTGTACATTTTAAAATTATACTGTTAACACGTGAAGTCTCTAATTAGACGACCTGCTGCATTTTTGCCCTTTATGCCCTTTTATTGACATTTTCTATTTATTTTAAACTTCAGTATTTCACATTTGAATATGATACATAACTGAAAAGATTTTGAATCAGAACTAGACATTTATCCTGAGGGAAGCCTCTCAGCGAGGAAACTGCAAAGAGCACTATCACACACTACACCTAAGGAAGAACTGCAAACACAGCTGTTACCAAGTCCACCTATTCCTGTTACTGTAATGGGAACAGCATAAAATGTTATGGATACTTGACGTCTCAGCCTTTTTGTGGCTGCAGAGCATAAAATCTTCTTATATTAACTGCACTGCTTTTACAGAATTTAATACAGCACAGAGTTTCTTTCATTACTGCTATTGCTTACCAAATCACTACTTGACGGCTACATTTGATGACTGAACAAAGAAAAGGGTCTATACCTTCACTCACACTAACAACTTTATCAAGTTTCTCTGAGTAGGACAAAACACTGTTCAAAATACTGTTCAAAAGTTTGGGGTTTGTACAAAAATTCAGTAAAAACAGTAATTCAGTGAAATATAATTTAAAATAACTTTTCTATTTTGAATATATTTTAAAATCTATTGTATTCCTGTGAGGGCAAAATTGACTTTTCAGCAGCCATTACTCCAGTCCTCGGCGTCACATGATCCAGAAACCATTTTTCCCTCCAAGATTATTTGATTAAAAGAAAATTTAAAAGAATAAAAAAAAAAAAAAAAAAAAAAAAAATTGTAGCAATGTTAGTCTCATTTTTGATCAATTTATTGCATCCTTGTTGAATAAAAGTATTAATTTCTTTACAAACAATCTGATCATATAAACAATCATATAAAATCACCTCAGTTGTCATTTCATTAACTACACACACACGCACACATATACATATATATGTGTGTGTGTGTGTGTGTGTGTGTGTGTGTGTGTGTATGACTATTTTTGGCAAAATTTATGACAAAGAGTTCATTCTGGACTCTGCTTTTATGTCTTGCAATAACCAAACATCAGCAGAAATGAAAATGAGAGTGTAATCAAGTGTCTTCTCTAGATATTGTATATTTTTAATGGGAAGTCTATATTGAAATCCTGCCAGCATCCATAATCAAAGAGTCTTTGCTCCACTCCTGCTGGCAGGTTAGTCAACCGAAGTGATCTGCTATATGCAATCTAACTTTCAAGGGTGCAGTCATTCCAGAAAATGCAAGCCAGCAGTTGGAAGCCTCTGTGCACACACAGAGCTATCTAAACTTTCTGAATTTTTTTAATTAAAAAAAAAAACAACAACAACAAATTGTGCCATTGATTCTCATACTGTTGTTACAAATGAAGATTTCCCCAAAAACAGGTTTTGTCAGATTTCGCTCACCTCTGTGTATAAATTGTCCTGAAAATATAGTTAATTAGGTACACACAGTTCAGTTAAGACACAACTTCAATTCTTTTATCATCTTTTAAGATTTCAAGCACTGTATCAAAGAAATTATTGATGCTAATGTGACCAGTATGTTGAAAACCTTTGGACTAGAGAATTCAAATTCTGAGCCACTATTTCAGGTAAGTTATTTCAAGCTTCCAGGACTTTATGATACTCATATCAAAATGTAAAATGCTGTCAATACAGTAAAAAAAAAAAAAAAAAAAAAAAAAAGTCAGTGCCTTAAAATTTGGTACAGGTGTCATTCTGACGAATATCAGCTTGTCACTGACAGATGGCTTATGACCCGCGGAGTATCTACCCAACTCACGGATTAGATGAGGAAAGACTTTCAAGAAATAATGAAAACAACATAACAGAACCTAAGCAGTGTGCATGTGTGCAACTCTCACACACCAGTCTAATTACCCATGACAGGTTTAGGCTGATGGTTTCTCAGTCCCAGGACAGCCAGGCCTTGGCAGTGAGAGAAGAGAGCTGGTCTAATGAGACAGCAGATCTCTGAAGGTCCACTCAGCGTCTGTGAGAATTCCACAGAGAACAGTAACCATACACAGACACTGAGGATCCAGCATTGGGTTCTCTCTTAATAATCTATACAATTCAGCTTCATTTACATGGCTTCCTGACATCACGATGATGCTTCTGGTTGAGTGGAACTGCTGCATTAGTCTGTCCGTCACAGGACAACTAACCTCAGGACTGAGATATTAGGTGACAGCTCATCCATAAACATCTCTCATGCTCCTGAGAGAACTTGTTTTCTTCAAGCAGGAACTGACTATTGTGGAATAATGTTAACATGTCCAGACAATGAGTCATCAAAATGTGCTCTGTCAGGTGAGAGCATGGAGGAGAAGAGAATATGTATGTGGCTGAAGGTGTCTTAGTGGTAGTTAAGGAAAGACTATCACTCTGATCACAACAACTCCATTTCTTCTCTGTGAGGTTTTTATTATCCCGCATTGAATGCAGCCCCATTCAAATGCAAATCTATGTTGGGCAGAACAAGAGAGACATCTGTCTAGAGGAAACGAGTGTAAAAAGAAATGACAAGGGCCTCAAGGAGAGAACTGAAATCTATCTTCTGAGATGAGAAAAGTCTCTGACTTGCCAAGTAATCTAAAATGGAAGCATGGCGAGCTTTTAGCTAAAATCTCAGATTCGTTTTTTTACTCTTGAGAAAAATGAACAATAAAAAAAAAAAAAAGTGGATTGTTTCAGTGAAAATTATTTATGCACTGACACATTTTTGCTGAGTAATAAAACAGCAAAACAACAACACCCCATAAGCAAAGCTGACAAACAACTACTCAGAAATGCAAGCTGTGGTTGTGAGAGGTTGTCCCAAGTGGGAAGTGTGCTGTTTCAGTGTTAACAACACATACCGTGATGACTGAGTTTACTAAAATATGCAACAAACCCAGATTAAATTTTCAAAAAACTCCATTATGGTCAACTTAAGCTGGATGACTTCCGCAAGGTGCTGGTATTGGAACAACCCCTTGCGAGAAGGCATCATAGTATGAGCGGAATTGTTAGAGGCAAATGCCAGGTTATTAAGAATTGTGCCAGCCCTAAACCTAACCCTAAAATCTTGGTTGAAAGGAATTTTTCCCAGGACCAAAAGGATGTTGAACAGGAACATGTCCCACTTGGAAAAATCACCTACAGGAAAACAAAGACTTCCTGGAAAAAAAACAAACTAGTTATCATTAATCTGCATCAATACAGTACAGTAGATATATTCACTGTAATGAATGCATGTAGATGAAATGATGAATTTCATGCTTTCTCAAAGGGATATATTTGTGATTGTGTAAGGTCTTGGTTTACAGCAGCCTCCAGGAGTTTGACTAAAGCTCTACTGGAGCATTAAATTACTCAAGTGAGAATCATTTCCCACAAGTCAGAGATTAAGAACAGCAGTACAATGAGATATAATTAGGGATATAACGATTCACTCAACTCACGATTCGATTCACGATTTTGAATTCACGATTCGATTCACAATTTTTTTTTATTTTTTTTTTTTTACAAAATGAGATTTAAGACAAATTACAAATTAAACGTGTCCTTTTATTATTGCTTGGACAAAATGCAATATAACTTGAAATATAACACTATAATAATATACTGTTATAGCACTTGCATATTATTGCTCTTTTGTTGGTTTTGATTGCTTCTATTCTCCTTATTTGTAAGGTGCTTTGGATAAAAGCCTCTGCCAAATAACAAAATGTAAACAATGTAAATGTAAATAACAAAACTAAATAGAAATTTTAAAACAAGCTCCAAATCAACTAAGTAACACAAATAAAAAATCTCTTCATATAAACAAAATAAGGCTTTGTCTGTGCTCTTTCCATTTAAAATTGGAGGCAACTACTGCATTTTAATCATGATCCAAACAAAGATGCTGCATACATGCAACATGAGCAGTTTTTAATCTAAATTAGATTGTATAATTTCTAAATCTGAAGCAAAAACAGAGTGGTCTGACTTCAGTTTTGTGAAACTACTGTATAAATAAAAAAATATCTGCATGAAATGAAACAGCAGACGAGCTGAATGAGACGCAGATTCACTCTCTGCCAGCAGGTGGCGCTTTAAGCGTTTCCTTGATTTCCGCTGTAAACAAAGCAGCGCTGCACTAATAAACTTCAGTATGCATTATACAGAGGCAAGATGATTAGCATCTCAACCGATTTGAATCGTCACATATATGAATCGATTTTCAACCGGCTCACGGTTAATCATTACATCCCTAGACACACTAAATGTGTTCCTGTGGCTCAGTGGTAGAGCATTGCGTTAACAGCGCAAAAGGTTGTGGGTTCGATTCCCAGGGAACACATACTGATGAAAAAATGTATAGCCTGAATTCACTGTAAGTCTGCTAAATGTGTAAATGTAAACTATTCTAGGCCCAATTCTAGAAGTTGACTGAAACCAAGACTAAATATGGTAAATTGCATTCTTCACAATTTTTGATTTTATCATTTAAATGTTCAGCGAGGTTTTCCTCAAAGTGGAGGAACATACCCACAGGAAACATTCTGAGCCTGGCATGAGCTAGTGAGTGATTCAGAGTTCACTCCCATCTCCAGCTGCCCTCCTTCTGACCTCTGTCCTTGTGCTTCAATAGACTATTGTCGGCCACAATTAACTCTTTCTCTTTCCTTCCCATAGATACAATCTCACTGTCCCTATCTGACGTCATCCACACTTGCAGTGAACATACATTATTTAGCTCTCTTTAATGATGATAAACTCTCTAATTTACTGTGCATGCACAAACCCAGCGTGTAAGCAGCATATGTGAGTGAGCTAGAGTTAGTTATCCTGTTCCTCCCACAGCTGATAGTGATACTGAGCACTTCATCACTTCAAAGTACTAGAATTGACAGAGGAGTGTGGAAAAGACACTTCATTTCCTTTTGCACTAGTAAATGCTGTTAATACTATAATCAGCAGTTGCAAGTTTCTTTGTTGCGTGTCCAATCGGCAGGGGCCTAATGGATAGAGAGTCGGACTTATAACCTGAAGGTCGTGGGTTTGAATCTCAGGTCCGGCAGGGATTGTAGGTGAGGAGAGCGAATAACCAGCACTCTCTGCACCTTCAATACCACGACTAAGGTGAGACCCTTGAGCAAGGCACCGAACCCCCAACTGGATTGGCTGCCCACTGCTCTAGGTGTATGTTCACTACTGTGTGTGTGTGTGTGTGTGTGTGTGCGCACACTTGGATGGGTTAAATGCAGAGCACAAATTCCAAGTATGGGTCACAACACACCACTTCCCTTCCCAATACTGTAATGCATTCTCTTAAAGAAAAATGAAAATTCTGTCATCATTTACTCACCTTCATATTGTTCTAAACCTGTATGATGTCCTTTCTTCTGTGGAAAATAAAGGAATATTTTCTGCTAGTGAGTGTTCAAACAACAATGAATACTGGACCCATTGACAGACTTTTTTTTTTTTTTTTTTTTTTAACAAAATATCTTCCTCTGTGTTCCACAGAAGAAAGGTGAAAAGAAGCACCAATGAATGGAATGACGTGAGGGTGAGTAAACGATGCTAGAATCTTCCCTAACAGTGATACACATAGTTAAGACGCCTTTAGCAAACAGGTGAACTAGGCTATATATTTTAGAGTGCTATTAAGGCTGCACGATTATGACAAAACTCATAATTGTCGATTATTCCCTTGATATTGTAACTGCGATTATTAATAACGATTATTTTGAACAGATTTATGCCATTGTTTGAAGCTGCATGCCATATTTTTACATAAAATATATATTTTAAAAAAGGCTGAAAACACTCTTCCTGAACTTTTATTGCTTTTCTATAGCATTGAGCCTCAAATGCCAACTATACATTGGTTTGGTTTCTTCTTTAAACAAAAAAAGGTAAAATTATGCATAGTATAATAATGTTATACTAAAACTAAAAGGAAAAAAAAAGAAAAAATGGTCTATTAAAGCTATATATTTCATTTACAATTAAACAGATGAAATCTCAAATTACAGTAACATTTTACAGTACAATTTATATTATCAGGGCACCAGACTAACATTCGGAAAGCAGTGGCACCAGCACCTGATTTGGTAGCACTGAATATGTAATATTACAAGTTTTGTCTCTTAGAAATGCACATTAGAACAGGAGCTTGAGTTCAGAGTAGCAGGAGCTTGAGTTGGGATGCAGATATACATTGTGAAAACTGTAACAGCCTCATCTTTTATACATAACCAAAAGTACAGCACCTCATTACCATGGTAAAAAAGTAGCCTAACTATATGGTGTTTGCATTGAAAACAGTAGCCTAAAGACATTCAGTCAATAACAAATCCACATCAACTGATAGAATAATTAACAAAATAATGTAATTATATTCCATTACTCCTTTAACATATTTAGTATATTAATAATATAATAACTCAATATGAATATCCTACTTTTCTGCCACCGTACCATTGATACCGTTAGTGTTACTACAGTAAAACTATGGTAAATGTGGGTGATTTGTGGATTGAAACGTCTTCTAACTGGATCGTTGTTGCACTGTTTCTGCATCAGTGTTGATGAGAATAACAGCTCCGATTTATTTGGCTTTAAACTAAATTAAAGAGACATGATTTGTACTGGAGAACTCGAGTGCTTCTTACTGGATTTCACAGCGTTGTTTAGCACGTGATCACGACTGGTCACTGTAATAAGCGCATACGCTCTAAGCTCGCGCTGCGCTGTTTTTTTTTTTTTTGAGGCGAGCGGTTAAAAGGTCAGTGTGGCGCGCAGTTCAAACGAGTACCGCTATTTTGTTCCGCTTTTGACAGGTTTGCCGTTTAACATATCTATCATGCACAACAGAGAGACAAAATGTCTTTTATCCAGTGTGTCTGAGTTTGGTAAACCCCGTGCAGCAAACACCTCTTAAGCAAACAGAATAATGCAAGTGGGCATTTTTAACTGTTTATTTATTTTTGTAATCGCGGCTTTGAACGATTATGTAATCGCGGCATCCATAATCGTAATCGCGATTAGAAATTCGATTAATTGTGCAGCCCTAAGTGCTATATTAACCAATCAGCATCCAGCACCAGAATAATCCACTCTATAAGTGAATGTACACTACCTTTCAGATGTACAATTTTTTAATGTTTTTAAAAGTCTCTTACTCTCACCAAGGCTTCATTTATTTTATTCAAAAATACAGTAAACCAGCAATATTCTGCAATATTAAAATGTAAAGATAATTCTTTTCTATTTTAAAATTTACTCCTGTAACGGCAAAGCTGAATTTTCAGCAGCCATTACTTCAGTCTTCAGTGGCACATGATCCTTCAGAAATCATTCTAATATGCTGATTTGGTGCTCAACAAATATTTGTTCGTATCAATGCTGAAAACAGAAGTAGAAACTGTGATACATCTTTGATGAAGAGAAAGTTGGAAAGGAAAGAATGTTCGAAAGAATATTTGAAATAGAAATCTTTTGTTGCATTATAAATTTCTTTACTGTCACTTTTGGACAATGTATTGCATCTTTGCTCAATAAAAGTATTAATTTACTTTAAAAAATAAACAAATGAATGAAATAAATAATACTACTGTCCCAAACTTTTGAACAGTAGTGTATGTACTATTTATATAAAGAGGAAAGTGTACGGGATACCAAGCTGCTAATCTTTGACAGGCTGTTGCTTTCTATTATTTCTTTTACTTGAGGATATTATAATAGTGATGACATACACTAGTATTTAAGAGGCTTTATCAGCCTGTTCAGCTGGAAAAGTGCACCACTATGTTTGATTGAGGGGGTGAGAGAGTGACAATGAAGATAGGGAGAGTAAGACAAAAGACAGTAAGGTCTAGTGCAAACTACAAGCCTCAAGCTTGTTTATAACCTGTGCCTAGTCTGCTTAAGGGGAAAAGGGGAAGCGCTCTGCATTTTGCTGTGTCCTAACTGCTTTATTTGTGTGATAATGCTTTGTATTACACTGATTCATTCAATTTCATGCTTATGATCCAAAACACCTTTTCAAAATATTATAATGACCATCATAATGTGATGCAATTCTAACAGCAGCAGCACTTTTCCATCCAAAAGCAATCAAAACATGAAATCTGAAACCAATTCCATAATCCAGCCATTATAACAGCTCTCATCATACTTGGGGGAGTCTCAGAACATCAGATTGGATACAGACTCACTCAGACGTTTTCATTTATCAGTCAAAAGAAGCAAGCTTGATATGGATCTTTACAGTGCGTAAAATAGATTATGCTGAAAGCAGTTTATTTACATTTGCAGCATTTAAAAATGACTTGAGCAACTTGCTATCTGGAAAAAAAAACAAAAAAAACTTATCACTCTTAGAAAATTGATATATATACACCACCATTCAAAAGTTGTGGTCAGTTGTTTTTGAAAGAAATAAATTTTTTTAATCAGCAAGGATGCATTAAATTGATGAACAGTAGGAATATTGCATTCAAAAGAATACATTTAATTTAAAAATATTTAATTAAAAAAAAACATTTTACATTGTAATAATATTTCACAATATTATTCTTTTTACTGTATTTTTGATCAATCAATCAATGCAGCCTTGATGAGCATAAGAGACTTCATTTAAAAACATTTTAAAAAACCCTTACTGACTCCTAACCTTTAAATGGCAGTGTACAAAATGAGTTTGTTTTCTAAATGTATCTATATAATCTAAAGCATCCACAGAAACTATATCAACACTATATATAGAAACACGGTCAACAAGCTGGACACAGTAAAACATTAAATAAAAGATGAATAAGGATATGCTGTAGGTCATTCCAATGCCAATGCTCACCAATGTCATCCTCATGGTACATGACTGAGTGGTAGGGCACATTCTGGTCTTTGAGGTATCTCTCTGAGGGTTCTACATAGTATGTGCCCTGATGGCTCTTAATGAAACCCTCAAATTTCCCATCCACGATAGAGCCATGGGTCAGAGTTCCCTTCTCACCTGCAAGATAAAAACAAACCAAAGATTAAAGACCAGCAAAGGCAACTGTAAAGTCAGTCAGGGCACAGAAACAGCTCTCTCTCTATGCTGGCAGACAGAGGGAAATGTCGTGAAATATGACAGAAGGAGAATGTATAAAGAGAAGCTTCCTTATTATGATTCAGTCATTCATCTCCTATAACATAAACACACACAGTGCACACCACGCAACTAAACTTGACCTTTAGAATGGTAATGAGCCCAGCAACCCAGCTAACTGTCTCTGACAATCAAAGCAGACCTGTTCTTCCTCTACAGATTTTACTTCTAGTGCTTTACACTAGCTTTACACTGCTTCTTTACTTCTAGTGATCTACTGCTGTACCACAACAGTCCGCAGATGGACATCAACATTTACAGTACACTCAATCATTTAGGAAATGCTTTTAACCAAAGTCAGTAACAAATAAGGAGACAAAAAAAGACTAGTCCTAAGGAGGCATTATTTGTCTGAACAGTCGCAAAAATACCACCCAGAACCAAGAACAAAAGTAAGATAGCATACCAACAAACAAAGAAATAATTAAATTCTTATTTCGTTACTGCATTAACCCATTAAGGATGGTTTAATGCAGTAAGTTTGTTATATGTAACTACAATTATTTGCCTAGTTTTTCAAACATACTATCTGTGTCTATTTCACAATATTTATAGGTGTATTATTCAGGTAAAGATGCTATAAGCCATCTCACAACATATATCTATAAAAAATGCGTTAAATAGTGTAGATTCTAAAATAATTAAAAGTAAAACATTATACAGACTTACTATACAGTTTTTAAATGCATTAACAGTCAAGTGCTCAGCAAAGACGTGATTTTGCACATTTCTTTGAAGGTTTTGAGGGGCTGGGGAAATTATTTTACCATTGGGGAACAATGAAACCGAACTACATCACAATTTGAAGTGCAGTACAGAAAACAAAGGAGTGGAGCTTCCTAGACTGAGAGCATATCCTGGAAAGTTCTGGTTCAATTTCAACACAGATTGCCAAGTTCCACATGTGCGTACATGAACCCTAAAATAATAAAGCATGGAACCAACAGAACAGACCAAGAAAAGGAACTGTTGTCTATAATGTTGTAGACATTTTAAGCCAAAATAGGGTTAGAACCTGCAATCCGGTTTCTTTTTTCAGAAAGGAACAAGCTCTGAAAGCTCTTGAACTTTTCATCCTGAAAACTGATAATAACAGAAAGAAGATTTACTCTCACACCCTGTGTAACATTAAACTACTGCTCTCCTCCATCCCTCCCTGACCTTCTGCTCTCTCGTTAAAAACAACAGAAAAGCTGACGAGGTTAAGCATGAAGACATGCAAGAACATAAAACAAACAACAGCCAAGATATATACTGATACAATATACTTCTCCAAATATTTAATTTCTTATAAAGTCAACAGTAATAAATGAACTAAATTTGTGTAGCAGTATTCTGGTGGCTAATGAGAAGGACTTGTCTAGAGACGAAATCCACTTCAGCGTAAAAAAAAAAAAGAGAGAGCAGAAAAGGGAAACGCTAATGAAAGAACGGCTGTTAATATCATCGGCATTCATTCCACAGAGAATTTGCGCCATCCCGGCCTACTTCAAACTCTTTTGTGAATATTAGAGGTTACAAGATTAAGCACCGAGTGATGTTTATCCTTTAGAGAGTACAAAGAGTGCTAATGGATAACAAATGGGGAGAGAGAGGGAGTGAGAGAAAAGCTGAGAAAAAGTAAAATGAAAGTAAAATGGTAAAATATGAACTTTTGTACGTTTAAAGGCTTTTTCATTTCAAACATTTTTGAAAAAGAATGTCCAAATTGTAGAAGAGCTGGAAATGAGCATTACGGACAGTGTTTTACAGTTTTCTGACAAAAATGTCATTAAATGTAGTCAATATTTCATTATGTCAAATGTATGTCACATTTTACTCCAACTGAAAAAGCATACAGTCAAAAAAAGTTGAATAACAACAACAACAACATTAAATTGTATGCCCTTGCTGAATAAAGGCATTACTTTCTATCAAAAAGTTTGAACAGCAATACATGTACAAAATTAAGAAAATGTGAGTCAAACTGTAACAGATTACACTTTAAGCACATCTACAACATATATGACTGAATGAAAAATGAAAAAAATTGTACATTTTCATTTTTAAACTGCCAATAAAAAGTTGACCAGACAACTTGTGAAATGCCGTTCTCCATCTGTGGTGTTAAAAAAATCTACTGTGTATTAAAGGTGAGAGATAGCATTATTTATTAGTGTTAATTCATCACTTCCAATAAAGAAACAGTCCAGAACAATCCTCAACCACATTCACTTCCTCAGGCCTGAAGTCATCTTCTCACTCATATCAACAGATCACATGAACGTCATCGCCTGACAATACCAGTTATTATGAAACATCCTGTGGTGAGCAGGAAATTACATGAATCCATTCAGAGCAATTCAGAGACTGAAAGGACGTGTCAGTACTAGGGTCAGGGGAGATGCTCAGAGTCAATACGGATGCCTGATCAGACGAAGAGAAAAAGGAAAGTAGTTTTCATCCTCCAGTAGGCAGTCTGTCCATCATTTAAAGTACACGGGTAATTGCTCAAATCTCACTAATGTGTGTTTATCGCAAGCTGTACCCATCATCAGTCAGGTTCAGTGCCTCATCGCACTACAAGGTACATAATGAGAATCAGGTAATGATACAGTTGTTCTGAAGGCCTTCACTAAAGTGAGGTCATGAAACTTCAGAAATGATCAAGCGAAAACGAAGAGTAACTGAACAAGACATTTCACTCACTTATGCAGAAGATGAGATCTGAAAACACTGAAATACCCAAAACTTCAAAATCTGTTCAGTGACTGGATTAAAATTATCAGTGACAAGAGACAGTATACAATCTATACAGCTTACAATCTAAAATTAAAACCAGGCAATTATTTTAAATCGATCTTGTTGCACAGCATCTGAAACGTTGTTATGGTCATTCTTAAATGCCTGAGCAAAGTCTGTCATCAAAGTATTTCTGTATAATTGTAATCTTACATGACTGCATTCCCAAACAGCAGACATCCTCCGAAGAAAACAATGAACGCATTTATAGTGTTCCATCTGCATTAAGTAATTTATTATATATGAAAATTATTGTATTCAGTGGGTTCTCCTACATTTCTTAGTGATATTTAGTGTCAGTTTATCGGGAAGTAACGATTTTGTTCTCTGACTCACTGGATAGAAATGGTGCTTATTCGCTAATGTTTTATGTGATATTCCGATTTTGCACACAAGTTAAATTCGCAACTTTGGATGGAAACAGTCAGTAATGTCTTTTTTTTTTTTTTTGTTCTTTTTTTTGGCTCTGAATGTCATTAACACCAATTTAATCAAATAAATGTTCAAACATAATATGGCAATAACATTATACAAAAATACAACATGGACATATTTTAAATCATTTAATTAATCTGTTTCCTACACTGTTAAGAAATTAATACTTCTATCCATTATGCATTAATTTCACAATAAAATAATTTGTAATGTTACAAAGGACTTCTATATGGTTGTATATGTTGTGTATGTTAGTGTTTGATTATGTAGGGATTTTGAGTGCATTCTTCATAGCCATTGATTTTAGTCAGAATTTATAGTTATAGAACTTATATTTATAGTTGTTTTTTTTTAGGTTTTTTTTTATCTCTCTGACAGCAACAGGTCACTGGGGTAGCTGACAGCAACAGGTCACTGGGGTAGCTGCAGGGGCACCTGTATAACTAGATAAGCCTAAAAGAACATAATGACATATCAGATGTTACCAAAAAAAAAAAAAAATCATTATGGGGTACTTCTGCCCCCAAAATTTGAGGCATTTTCTGTGGTTCAAATTAAAGGACAACTCCACCAGAAAAGCAGTTTTCCCTCACTATATCCTCTCTTTCTTAGTAGCTCTCTACAGTACAAATCTTTTTTAAAAATCACTTTGCATCTTCAAAACTGTGTACAAATACAATAGATGGAGGCAACGTTTCCGTGGCAACTCAGGAAGTGTGTTGAGGTGGATGCATGCCTTTATGTACAAGTGTGTGCATGTGTGAGTGCTGGAAAGGTGCCATGCTCACCGTAAATTTCTCCAGTGTAAATGTGAGAGGTATCATAGGGAATCTCTACTCCAGAAACTTCCACCTTCAGATCGGGAGCGAAGAGAGAGGTGTCCCTCTTCATCCGAAGGTTAAAATGCCTGATAGAAAAAGAGAGAGAAAGAGAACAAGATTAATGGACTGAAGTTGCCCGTGAGCGTACCAATGTGTCCCAAAAGAGGTGGATACAACACACACCAAAATACTACTAGTCTGAGCCAAGTCAGAATAAGAGTCATGATGCAGAGCATTACTGAAACTGAGACAAAGGAGGAATAAGGGAAATCTGCCAAACAGCATTTCTCACTGCCAAAATGATTTGCCTCATTTACCAGCATTTATAATCAAATCATACATTCCCTTCAGATTTTTCCATTTCCCATTGGCACATTAGGTCATTAGGATTTTCTAGCACACTAGGTGCTGGTGAGTGACTCATAGTGATTCAAAATGATTCATCTGGGTTATTAACTTGACACACTTCTACATGGGTGATGCTCTGACATGTCGAAATTTATCATTGAGCGTGTGCTGGATGTCTAGTTGAAGACATGATGGATTAATGAGAAGAAAAAAAAAAAAAAAAAAAAAAAAAAACATTCAGTAAAAGAATGTTCACACCAAGAGTGATAACCACCATAAAGATAACTGTATTAACATCCACACCAGAGCACAATGAAGTTTTATTTATTCTAAGCCTGCCCTGCACTGCAGTTTTGTCATCTGCTGCTTTAAATGCTCAAGCTCTTTAAAGGAATAAAAATAGTTCTGGTTCCAACATCATTATTCCTTGTTATAGATATGATGTGGGGATTTTGCTTCTCTCAAAAGAATTACAACGATAACTTATAGCTTTATAATTATCTTTACAGTTATCATCCTTGGTGTGCCTTAAGATTCCTTAAGAAGCAATCCGCAGATACAAATTTATATGCTCAAAATTTTTGGATCTGTAGAATGGATTTAAAGTACCTCATTCCTCATAACAGCCAAAACAATCATCAAATCTGCCATATTTTTAATAGAAAGGCAAATGCTATAATACTTTTTTCATATACCATTCATTTTCTTTGTTTAAAAGTTCTGTCTAATCTTTTATTAGACAGACTGCTATACACAATGACAGTAAACTATGAAGATTTCTGAGAGTCTGCTTTCTCTTATGTGCTGACATTCTTATTGCCGTTTTCTGCTTTTGATATTAAAAAAAAAAAACAAAAAAAAAAAAAAAAAAAAAAAAAAAAAACACACTTATCGGCCGATGGCAATAGTTAAAGAAAAAACAAACAAAAAAACCCCCACCATGGCAATACATCGGTTGCCCAATATTATTTAATAAATAAACAAACATTCAAGGGGTGGGGCAATGTATATAGCATTACAAGTCTATTAATACCCACAGAGCTTTCTGCAGAGTACTGCGTGTACAGATTACATCAGTCATTTGTTTTTGACAGCAGAGAGAGAGAAATAAATGTCTTGCTCTGCTGAAATGGCCTTGACCACCCTGCAATCATGGATTCCCTCAGGATAAATGGGATCAGGCATCACCCATGCACGTGCAGATGAGCCTGTGTGTTTGTGTGTGTGTGAAGCTCTTGTCTCGAATACATCAGAGGACTAAAGAAGCCAGACAATAGCGGTGCACAAGATGTGCCTCATCAGGGGAGATTTTAATCATGTTAGCTAGAGAAAAGACATTACCGTAATGTGAAAAACAACACAGTATTGACCTGAAAAAACACAAAGCTGAATTTCATAAGAGGCTCAGTACAGGAACAGGAAGACTTGAAGCCAAAGGGGTGGACCTACGTCCCTGTAGTAAACACTAGTGATGAGCATAGCAGCTAACTGCTCCACCCAGGATTGGTTTGACCTTTGTGCAGGTGAGACTCACTGCTAACATACGCTAGTACTGTCATGAGGAAACTGAGAACAACAGTGAGAGATAGAGAGGGTCATGAAAAAAAGTGTAGGAGGAAAAGAAGAGAGAGGAAACTAAAAGGACAGAGAGTCCTGGAGGGAGAACAGGCAGGTGGAGGAGGTCAGGCCATTCTCAGAACTCTCTAATTAAAACTACCCTTCACACACACACACCTAAATGAGGACACATGGACATCTACAGTTTTTTATGCACAGGGAATTCTAATTATTACAGACAACCCCTAATCAAAGTATAGCCAAGTAAACTTACATACATTTAGACAACATAGCTAAACGAGAAATGGATGAAATGAGATGTAAATGAGAACATCCCATAGACTTCTACTGTTTTTATGTATAGCTAGGTATAAATACTATATTCTCACCTCAACCCTTTTTATTACCAACTCAAACCTGAAGGAAAGTTTGTTATCAAACAAACTTGTTTAGCATGAGTAGCAGCATCAAGTAATTGCTTAGTCTATTTCAGAGAGACAGTTCACACATAAAAGAACATTGTCATCAATTACTGACCCTCACGTTGTTGAAAACCAGTTTAACTTTATTTCTTCTGTGGGACACAAACAGGATTTTTTAAATTGTACTGCTTTCCCTTTTCAAGAAAAATAACATTGAATGATTGAGGCTTTCAAGTCTCAAGTGGCACAAAAAGCAATATCATAGAAGTATACAAAAATAATTTTGGACATGAAAGTGATTAATTCTTGTTTAAATGGTAACTATTCCAAATAGATAAGACATTTTTGGAGAATACGCTGATTCTAATTTGATTTAAACTTGTTAATATTGTGGCAGGCTCCCACTTGGGAGTAAACATAACAGCATACAGTACAGATTCTCTAGTACAGAATAACATTAGGAGGACTGAAGAACATGTATGTACATACCAATTCATATAGTGTCACTAACCAATGCTTTAACACACAAAAGACATGCATACCTCAGGGCAGGCACTGACAGGTAACAATACCTACCATTTATGGGGAACACAGAAGCAGAAATTCGAGAAATGAGCATATTACATGTTCTTTCTTGTAAGATCCTGTGAAGTGTTACGCTCCGACAAAAGGAAGTAGTGCAGGAAGTTTCAAAAGTTTTCACTACTCACAGCCAGAGAATGGCATTTTGCACAACAAGTTTAAATGAGATCACTTATGAGTCAATAAACGAGTCAGGCATTTATAAATTCAGAGATCCATAAATTAAAGAATTACACTACAGAGGAGCTTAATCATTGATGTTGGTATAAACAAAATCAGACACGGATGATTTCATATTTGCACTGAAGCGCTTCGTACTTTTCAGAATGTGACTCAGATCATGAGCAACACCCACCATCTTATTCAAACTTCCATGGTGGGCACTGGGCAAACACTCAAACCCCACACAAAGCACCCAAAATCCCCACACACTAGTGCTGCTGTCTACACCTCATTTAGCCACATGAGTCATAGTGGAGACTACAGAGCACAACATATCCCCCAGTGCCCAGAAATATTCAGAGTCTTTCCTAATCATGTCAAACCAATGCAGGCCTTTAAAAAGAAAGTAAAACCCAACAGTGGTGCTTTCAATATCCCCATCTCTGGTGCTTCTGCAGGTGGAATGACAAAGCGTTACCCAAAAAAAAAAAAAAAAAAAAAATCTCCATCTAGCTAAAAATGATCATTATTGTCCAAATGTTCTCAGCAGTAGGGCTGTGCAATTAATCTCATGCGATTCTCGTGCGCATCTCATCAGTAAAGCCAGTTCCGTGATTGGCGGTAAATCTCCATCACCTGTTTTCAAATGGAGCAGCAGATAATACGCAGAGCCGTAGTTCACTGACAAGCTAGGCAATATCGCATACAATACCGCAGATGAATCGCATTCGATTATGAACGCGATATTGTGTAGCTTGTCAGTGAACTACGGCTCTGTGTATTAACTGCCGCTCCATTTGAAAACAGGTGATGGAGATTTACCGCCAATCACGGAACCGGCTTTACTGACGAGATGCGCATGAGAATCGCATGCGATTAATTGCACAGCCCTACTCAGCAGTTTGGGTAATTGTCCCACTCTCAAGTTAAAATGGTTTCCTGTTTTGGTTCTACTCATAAAACATGCAAGAGAATGCCTGCTCAAATATAAAGCATTCTACAAAGCATAAGAAAATAAAAGAAAGCAAAGAAAACAACAACAACGTAAAAAGTAAAACTTTGATAGCAACAAGGTTGGGATGCACAAACTTTCCATTTTATTTTTCAATTTTACTTAGGTTCTTACAAGTGAATTTCATCCCACTGATGCAGATGCAATACTGTACTAAAATATAATCTAAAACAGTAACATTATTAGATTGCATTTACGTGGTTCTTCTGTTTTTCTAGTTTTAAGTTAATTATTAATAATCATTTACTCATGATCAGAATTTTCTCTATTTTAAAAGCACTAAAAGGATTGTTAATGGAACCATTAAACCACAGGAATCATTAAGAGGAATCAGAACCGGAACCAGAATAATTAATTTCCTTTAAGGTTCCCATCCTCTGGGATACGGACTTTGTTGGTCAATCCTACCCTGGGTCGAGACAGTGCTAGATTAGAGAGCACCTCAGGAGTCAATGTTTGCTTCTCATACAAATTAGCAGCATTTCCACTTATCATTACAGCAGAGGGCTATATTTATCCTCATGTGACGACAGAAAGGCAACATCTGGGAAAGCAGTGTGTTTGTAAGCCATTAAGTACAAGCAATCACAAAAACCTGAACTCAGCAAATGCAAAGCACACATGAAATGACAAATGCATACACAAAGAGAACAGGATGCTTACGCTTCAAAAATATTTGTGATAAGAGAAACAGAAGTGTGTTAAAGATGCAATTATTATAGGCAAAAATTCATTTCATTCTGCAGCCCTAATATGCAAGCAGACAGCTGATCATGATTTTAATGGGTCTCACCACCAACAGATCATTAGACTCTGATAGCAGCACTCGACCTCAGGGCCAGAAGAGACGGTCCCCTCATCAGCTGAGCACCAGCAAGCCTTCATTAGCTCTACAGTGAATCACTGCACTTCCCTTGCAGTTGTCAAGCGCCCAGCAAACTCCTTTGTTTGAACATCCTAAAAGCCAAAGGGAGGCATCTAGGTTCCCACTGTGATCTTTTGTTCCTCGATGGCGTCCCTTTCACTGCTAAAGGCAGTTCCAGGAATATCCCAGTCAGACCCAATTTAGTCCAAGCGGCATGTGCAATGTAATTACCCAGCACTCAACACTTTCAATTACGTTTACAGTAATGCATCTACATTAATGACATCCACCAGCTCAGCACCCTAATCTGAGTATAACTGGATTTCTGATGCAGAGTAATGACGTTTATTTAAGAAAGAAAAAATGATGACGCCAAAAGCATAGACGACAACTATGCGAGTCTATAAGGCTATAGTGATACAGCAACAGGATATTTACTGAAAACATGACGCTCCTTTTGTTTACTACAGAGTGATAAAGGAACGCTTTACTAGAGTGCTCTATGACAGACGGGAGATGGGGGCGGTGAACAGCAGGGAATACTGAGTGTGAGTGAGTCTGTGTGAGGGAGAACGATAGGCACTGAGAATGAAACAGCCTTTAAAGAGCAAGCAACTGAAAGAGAGGGGGAAGAATAAAGAATAAAGGTTGTTAAAGATGACTGTGAGAGATGGCAGCTGAATTAGGTCAGGACAGAGGAAGCAAGCACTAATGAGAAGAACATCCCTACATTACACAACTGCCTGCCTCACTGACCTGATCTAGGTCTACCTGCATTGAATGACACTCCTTAACAACAATAATAATATAAATCAAAACAGAAAAGATATTTTTTAATGAATTGACTATTATTATTAACAATAATACAAATATTAAATTAAAACAAAACAAAAATGATTAATAATACTATCACTACCATCCTATAAGCCTGACACAAAATGTAGAAAAAACAGTGCAGTGCAGCCAACTCACTCCATCTATACTGGGGTGAATGATCTGCAGAGAAACTGAGCAGGCAAAATGACCAAATGCACACTGCTAGGGAGATAAGAAGTCTTTGAGTGAGTCTGGATTGTTTCTCTAGCTGGGGCAAGTTGTGAATCACAGCAGAAATCAAGGCTCTTGCATCTCTGAGCTGGACTTTGCCTCAACTGCTTGCCTCTCCTCCTGTCCTTCTCTCCTCTTTAAAGCTCCTATTTTTACCACACTCCATTCTAGGGACTCATTACTGAGACACAGATTGGCGCATCTGGCTGCTGGAGGGCTTTACATACGGACACTTGCTCTGTGAGTACACAAAAACCATGAAAATGTGGAATGAATCGTCAGACGCCAGAGAAGCCATTGATCCTGCAGTGCATAGCGGGCCTGAATCAACTTTCCTTGCCAGTCTGTCTGTGTTCAATGCTGCGTGCCACAAAGAATCAATATGACAGAATTAATTGCAGACTGCACCACTGCGGGCAAGAGCAAAGCACTGGTGAGAAATCGGATTCCTACAACTGAAATGTGATTATTTAATTAGACACAATTCAACGCAATTAAAAGATATGTTGTATAAAATATCAAGTATTCTGAATTAGCCTCACACAGAAAACTGCCTAACAATCCCCAGTGAGACAAAGGCAAAAACCCCTGAAGATGTTTAGGTAAAAACAAACCTGGTTCAAACATTTGAGTTAGCAAGGAAAGAGATATAAAGAATACCTTCACAATTTTTTACTAACTCTTATAAAATAATGGTAATGACTGCTGAAAATATAGCTTTGCTATCACAGGGATAAATTACATTCTAAAACATAAAAAAAAAAAGTTTTAAATTTTAATATGACTTTTTTTTTTTTACTGTTTTTTTATTAAATAAATGCAGCCTTCGTAAGCATAGTAAATTTTCAAAAACAAAATAATCTGTTCTAAACTTCTATGAAGTAGTGTAAATCTAAATACATGAATCTTCATTTAGTAAAAAGATGTTTTGACCTTGTAAAATATGCTTTTAGTTCTTGTTGAATTAAAAAAAAAGGATAAAAACAGAGGAAAAGCCATTAAGATGTTTATTTACTTCATCTTCTAGTGCGCTTGGAAAAAGAGTATCAAGTCTTAATGAAAGTCCTTATTAAAACATTACGTGCTTGCGTTCATCGTTTTAACCAATATTGTAAACAGCAACATTTTAATCCAATCAACCATCTTATTGGACATTGTTCTCTAATTACCTCCTCTCCCTGCAGGAGCATACATAATCTCAATAACGATACAGTAAACTGTTATAATGTACCACACAAAGGTGCTGTCCTTCCATTATCAGATGCAGGCCGAAGCTAGTGTGATTAGTATATTTCCTACAGACTGTCCTAGAGGAGCACCTCAGTCTGAATTCAATTTAGAGCAACAGGACAAAAACATCAGGGACAAGTATGAGGAACTGGAGCAAGAGTTACTCTACAGAGAGAGGAGACAGTGAGAGTGAGTGAGTGCAGATGAATACGAACAACATCAGAGCACAGCAGCAGAGATTCAGGTGCAGGAGCTGTTAACTGTTTGATGGATGGATGGGAAAGCTTTACTGAACAACTTTTCAGTATCAAGCCTCATAAAGAACCCATCTGGTGATGAGTCAACATCTTCTGTACAGCACATACTGCTACACAAAGGACATATTTGGACTGTACAGATCACTGGCATGATGATAAAGTGTGTTTGTGAGTGAGTGAACGAGCGAGACAGAGAGAGAGAATCTTTTGTGGGGCTTGCTAAGGAAAGCTTCAGAATTGCTATTGTGACTCATTTTGCAGCATTTTTACTACAGACATGAACTTTACATTTTTTTACTTTTCTAAGTGATTGCACTTGTGGATAAAACTGGCAAATAAATCCTATATAAATTTCTCTCTCTTTAAAAAGAAAGCTCCCTGAAAAAAAAAACACATCTTATTTTCAGTAGGAAAAACACTACCACACAAACTCATTCGCTTTAAGAAATACTTTGAAAATGTCAATTTTAATAAACTAGAGCCTCCATCACAGAGAATGTACACAAAATACACAGTTATAAGAAAAACCTCTTGATCTCAATTCCATTTCCTTGTAAAAACAACAAACAACATGCACTGTTTAAAACAAGAAATAAAATATTTATTTCTTCTCGCAGTCTGCGGTCAGGAGACCACATCTTTATGTAACCTGCTGTGATCTCTCAGCACTTCCTTTGTCATTTCTGCCACCTGTGTGCTTCGAGTCCCTTTGCTGTAATCAATACTAAGAAAATATGGACAGCAGATCATGAAAACCCTCAAAAAATGTCTGAGTTTTTGTGTGGCAGGACATCTGAAGAGCTCTGCAGGGCTTCTAATAAAACCCCCCACAAAACTTCCAAAAGCTGAAGATCATGGTCAGGAAAACACTGTTTGTTGCACACTGATGATCTCTTTTGCTTCCAAAATCAAAGAAAACAAACATTGTTTCATAGCGCGTAACTGAGCATTACAGCACTGAAGAAGAGGCTGAAACAGAATTATTAAAACTAATAATACAGACTTCTCTCACAGAGATCTTATTTGGATCACATGCCCAACATTCATTCTTCAGGAATTTCAGGAGAACGTAAGGAGAGACTGTGTTCATACTCAACTTTTCCTAATCTCTCTGTTCTCTGAGCTCAAATGAGGGTGTGAGAGGGGAGATATGCATCACATGAAGACCATGTGATCCTGCCTTGCCCATTTTACACAGAAGAAATATGTTTATCACACACACACACACATACAACAACAAAAATGTGACACCACCGGTCTCCTGATCTGCATGTTCTTAGCATAGTTATTAAAGGCTGATATCATTACCACTTCTGCAATTTTATTTGAATGGGAAAAGAAATTGAGTAATTTTAAAATGCCAAATAGAAGTTTTAATAGTCATTTTCAATATCTAATGCAATAAAATTGAATGCTTCTGTGCTCATACTGACAAAACAGGCTGTTTTTATTTGCTCTGGGAAACAGCAGTAGCGGATGAGACCTGGGTACACAAAAACCATTACAATCAAAAATGTGCAAAGTTCAGGAGCACTGGCAGAGTTAAGGAGTCAGAGTAATATTGTATGCTGTAATAATAAATCTGTGCCTTTTTAATGGTGGAGTGGAAAGTTCCAGCTGTGTTTGAATGGAATTGTACATTCAGTTCCACAATAAAATTGGATTTGTTCTTGTTTCAGAAACAAAAATTTCCAACAATATTACAAAACTATGCATGCCACTGATTTGGCATGGCACTAATTGTCCAAATAGTCACTAGTTAATTTGTAATGATTGTTAAAAAAAAATGCACTCCTGATTTTGGATCTCTTTAAGCACCCTAACTTACTAATCATTAAACCATGAGTACTACAATAATCATACATTTAATTAGTTCCAGCAGAAATGGACAATCTTATAAGTCTTTCCAGCTGTTCTACAGCATTTCTAGAGCAGTACTTCCACTGTTTAGAGTCTCTTTCTTTCCTTCTTCCTTTCTTTCTGCTTATTAAAATTTTACATTGGCTATAATCCTTTATATAATATTTTAGGTAATCATGCAAATAATGATAAATCATGAATGATTAACAAAGAGCATCAATTACAGTTTAATATGTGAGCAAATTATCTTTAATGCTTTAAAATGACTGGGGTCTTAGAAGACAATCCTCTTGCTTTAGGGGACGATTTTCATTTAAAATTTCATTAGCCATTGTAATTCCATGTTGAATATCAGCTTATGAGTAGACATGTGGTGTAATTAAAGAAAAAAAAAGCTTATGAAACAAGCACATATATTCTGTCTTTAAGGAAGACTAAAGACTTAAATAACATGTCTATATACAGTGTTAAACATTTTAATACGAATAAATATGAAAATGAAATCTTTTTTGAAGCAGTCACTAGCATAAGTAAACTTTGGCTTATAAAAACAAGCTATCTGTAATAAATTGCAAATGAGTCTGACTACATGAAATGCTAAGTACTGTAACCTTAATATGCATGATTTTAGTTAATAAACATATGTTTGAAAGTGTGTATTCACATGCAGGCACTCCTCTGCATCTTTTATTCACAGCAACAAAACATTTTGACTAAAATGGCCACACATACAGAGTTGAGTTCCCACACAGAAAACACCAGGCCTGGCTAAGATCCTTCAGTCAAATAACACTGCATCTATCACTGAACTCTGGTTGAACAAACAAGTGAGTTCATCCACAGTATTGAGGTGGGCATCTGAACTAAACCCAGCCTGCTAGCTCTGAGAGCTGGGGGCAGGAGCCAAATGACAGAGGTAATTCTCTCTGACCTTCTAAGAGACTAACAAACCTCTTAGTAATTCTACCTACATGAACTCGGTACTGAAAGGAGAGACAGAAAGAAGTACTGACAGAGAGAGGAAAAGATATCTGAATCCGATCAGATATCACATATTATCAACTGAAGAATCTGTCCTCTAAAACACCTGCAGTGACTAGAGCAAGTCCATCGGTCTCTAGAAAGATTGTCTCTACACTGTTAGACATTTCTGTAATTTCTACAGTTATTTACTGTATATCACCCTGTATAATACTACAAATTCCCTTTACAGTAAATAGCTAATACCCTTTGCATCGTGGGAATTTTCTGTGACGTCAGACCCCACATACAGAGACTTACTGTATTTTTGAAAATTGCTGTATACTACTGTATTTGCTGTAACTGCTTCTTTGGAGCCATTCTATTGAGGTTGTTTTATTTTCCTCATTTCTTACATTTGGATTACAATGCCGAAACAGCTTGGGACTGACTACACTGGGTGTGTTACATCGCTTGCAATGAACGGAAAAATCCGTTTGTCCTTCATGTCAGAAACAGCGCGAGCGCTTGGAGTTCATCTGTATGTCAGAAATATACCGGGGCATCACTTTACTGTCTGCATCCACTGTAGATAGTATATGTAATGGGTTCTATATTGTCATTTATTGCGTCGTGCTGCGCAGCTCGCGCCCGAGGAAGACATGGAAGTAGCGGGGCAGCGCCGCGGGTTTTGCCTGGGGATGAGTGGAAGAGTGTCATGTCAATGCACCTTACGAGAGAATAAGACCAGAATGTATGTATGTAAAATATATGTACGTGTATATGTCTGTGTGTTTGTGTTAGATTTTTGCACACACCGGTTTTAACCTAGTAACATTTACCCGTCAACATGGCAGTAACAAATTTTACTATGGTAAACTGCGCTGTCGTTTCAAACGACTTTTGTCAGCTTACTGAATTAAGTTACCGAATTAATATTATTTTTAATGAGCAACGCTTATCTTATATTAACATTTGGTTAACTAATGTTAAATTTAGTTCAGGTGTTAGTAGTTAATGTTGGCCAGTAGCCTACTGAGAAAATAAAATTGTATGTTAGCTAGGTTAAATAAGTTTTATAGCTAGCTGCCTTTCTAGTTTTAGAATTAGTTTGTTACAGTTTTAATGGAATTTAAGATTTACTGCATTTTTTTTGTATTTGTGTTTTAAAGGCAACTGTAATGAAGCATCAAGAAAGACATGAGCATGCCAGCCACCCTGACACTGATAATTCATGGTAAGAGAACAACTATGTTTTTGAGAGCTTTGTGTATTCTGTACGAGGTTTGCCTTTTAAAACTGTGTCATTTCTACTTGTTGTTTTTCAGAGAAGACATTTCTGTCACTAACAAAGTGGAGGGTGAGCAAAGGTGGAGGCCACATTTTGGAGCAGCACCTGGGTTTTGCAGATGGCTATATATTCTTTGGCTGCTTGTCTTTTTTCCCCATTGTTTCTTTTGCCTAAAGATTCTTTGTGAGGATAAATCTAGAGGATACAACATAATGCACTGAAAACGTCCTAAGACAGGAGAAGAGGTGAAGATGCACTGTTTTTACAATGGCTAACAGTGTACAGCCTACACTAGAAAAGCAATGAGTGACAGGCTGGCAGAAGTGCAGCATCAGTGTTTAGGAGAGACAGAAACATCACATCAGACACTCAAATAAACCTCATACACAAAGACAATTATTTAATGTGCTGGTTCACCGTGTGCCTGCTGACTGGTATATTTATGCAGCCGGTGGAGAGGAGGAAGGGGGAATTTTGTAGTGATCATGGCTGTGTGTAATCAATAAAGTCAAGGCTAATATATACACTGCTATGCAGACAGCAAGGGTGTTAAGAGATTATAATCCTGCTCAAAGTCTAGTGATTCTGTTATACCACCTCTCCATTCTCAGAAGGTTAGGATTCCTTTTCAGAAACTAGGAAAGCTGTAATATAGTATAATGCTGATATGCACCAATTGCTGGATATAGTCTAAATATTGAAAATCTGGCAGGTATCAATAAGTTGAGATATATATATATATATATATATATATGATCCCTATTACAAAGCAATTGACTTTGAATGTATTTGTGGAATTTGTATGTATTTAACAAAGTAACCACTGTTTATGAGACCAAAGAAGCAAAAAAAAAATAAATAAATAAAAAAAAAATGCCTACTGAGAAAATTTCCCATAAGATCAAACTGATGTGAGCTGAAAAGCTGAAAAACACTCATCAAAATGATAAACTAACCTCCTTTACCCCTTCCCGTTACTTTGACGCTAATGTATATAGTTACTTCCCTAGAGGTTAAAATCACAAACTCTCAGTTCAGCTTTGTTTAGTTGGAGACTTTTTTTTAATCAGCTGAGAGATGACATAGCCAGCCTATGCTTTTTGTTTTCCAAAGCCTTTCAAATAACTAAAGGCCTTGGGGAAGTTATGGGCAGCTGTCTTACTTCAGTATGCCATCATAAAATTACCAGTCCAAACCCTCATTCATGTGAATAACTGATTCTATATCCATTGTGCCTTTGAGCTAGACACTTGAGTCAGGGTTGCTCCAAAGGGACTGTAACATAGATGATGTACTCCAAGTCACTTTGGATAGGAAAGTGAATGCTAATGTACAGTAATGTAATGCAAATACACTGCTTGTTCTGACTATGACATCACTTCAACTCATGTGTGTGAGGGCCAGTGACATTGCAGGAACAATACAGAGATTACCTCACTTTTTCAGCGAGAGAAGTGATAAACGGAAGACTGATCTGGGAAGAGATGTGCATATCGGTATTAGTCACAAGACTCACGCTGACTAGGCTCAAGTCATACGGTGATGTGTGACTCCCCATGAATCTCCTGCATTGTTAAATATTCATTCATCCGTAAGCCTCTCTGCTTCTGCGGAGGGGAATGAGTGCGGCTATGGACTCACCTTGGAGAGATTAGCTCTAGGGCTCATTCTGTTCCACCTCTGGCATGATGCTCCACTGAGGCTTAAACCGCTAATCCCAATAGGCAAAACACACTAAATGTACCACACACACATTCACTTGCTGCACTGCACTGCTCTCTTTCAAACAATACACTGCTTTCAGCCACAGACAACTGTTTTCAGGCACACCACCCCACATGTGTCTGAACATACAGTTGAGTTCCTGAGTTAATGTCAGAAACTAAACAAAACAGCATTCAGTGATAACTGAGAACACAGAGGCTTGTTATATGCAAACTATCCAGCAGCTAAATACAACACACTGGCTCTTTTCATAAAGAGATGGGACAGAGGACTACTTGGGCCAGAGAGTATAGTACCTACTGAACAAAACCCTCCTGAGACACACACTTAAAA
>JAFVLL020011266.1:81855-144526 GCA_021397915.2 Tor tambroides
ATCAAAGGTCACATATGGATATTATTAATATTGTTATGAGGTCACAAAGGTCAAAGCCATTAATCTTCTTGACACAAGCTGCCGGTTATTTCTCTGTCATATGATCAGATTTTGGACAAAACTGAACAACATTTGTAGGAAGAGTAGCAAAAACACTGTTTTTCATTTACTTCAATATGGTTGACAGGCACATTCATGGAAAATGACAAATGAGACATCGTCAGAATCGGCATTAACAGGGATTGAAATGATATTAAAACAACATCATTTGGACAATGTTTTGAATCGTTAAAGAATTAAAGAATCGTTATATCTCTGGAACTCTAGGTGGTGCTGTCTTCAAACTTCTGAGGTACCTTCAGGACATGGTGTTGATGGTCCATACCGAGTTTTGTGCAGATATGTCCAATGGTTCAAAAGATATTGCAATATATGACAAATTTCAAAATGGCAGACACGTGGTTCAGCCAATCCTGGCATAATTGACATCTTGATTCGGCATGACCCAACGAATCCATAGACACAAAGATCATAATTTTCTGACTAACTGTTCAAAAGTTATAAGCAAAAATTGCCATTTTTGGTATCTCGCGACCCATAGGTGACGCTGTTACCAACTTTGGCATGGCCCTCAGATCGTGGTGTTGATGAAGTGTTCCAAGTTTCATTTCGATTGATCAAAGTTTGGCTGAGATACAGCCTCTGAACCAATTTTGGGTCGACCTTGTTAAGTTCAAAACATCTTAACTTTTGAACAAAGATGAATAAAAAAAGTCTGTTCAGTCATTTCTGTGTGGCTCACTCCAAAGATCATTTGAGCCAATTTTGAAAGAGGAGTTTAGGGCTTGGCCCCTAAAAATCAAACATGAACAAAAGCATAATGATCGTGGTGTTGCAGGTCAGGTTGTTCAGGGGAAATGTGTCGAGAGGCATAAGGCCCTGTGGTTCATCATTCAGTAGTGGCTTCTAGACCTCAAGCACACAATTGTGCATGCGTTATTGTGGTGATGCATGCAACTGAATTATCAGAGGCGATGAGTCTTGAGCTGCAGATCTGTTCCTTATGCTGCCAGCAGTTCACTCCTCTCACTGTGTCACAAGGGGAGACAGAGTCATGTATAAATACATATGTATATGATGTTAAATATAGCCAGAGCTCTGCAGTAAACGTAATCAAAAGAGTGCATTTGTGCATGAATAAGTTGGTTAGCCCAGCAGCCCACATGACTGTGATAATCTTACATGCTGTGATGATGACTACAGTATTGAACTAATGAGCTTTTCTGGAGCATATGTCCCAGGTGGAAGTCAGGTGTAGGCACTTGCCTGTTGTTATTAAAGGGCTAGTTTACCCAAAAATGAAAAATCGGTCTTCATTTACTTACCCCAAGTTGTTCCAAACTTGTATGAGCTTCTTTATTCTGTTGAACACAAAAGAAGATATTTTGAGTAATGTTGGTAACCAGTTGACAGTAAATACTTAATGGAAAATATACTTTCTATAATAAAAATATATTGTGAATGAACAAGATTCATACTGGTTTTTAACAAAATTGACAAAAAAATATTTTACCTAAAACATTCACTTGCATTTTAATGAGTACCGCGAGGCATGCGTGAAGACTGACATGAAAGAGAAGAAATTGTTGAATAAAGTCATAATTTTGTTTTATTTGTGGTTGAACCACTGATGTCACGTGGACTATAGTATTGTTTTTTTAGATTCTTCAAAAGACCCAAACAACAAGATTGGATTCCTGCTTAATCATGGGTCAAAACTGCAATCAAGAAAAATGAACAAATTTTTAATTTAATCAGCTACCAAATGTTTGAGAAAACAGTTAGGTGGGTCAGAAAAGGCCAGTGCTTTCCATTCTGAAGCAGCATGTACAGTGGGGTCAGAGACAGTTCTGTAGGCCTGAGCGCTCTTATGTCAAAGCTGAGGTACTCCTAAGCCATGCGGTGATGTCTGAGGACTTAGCCAGATTATGTCAGACCCAATTCCCATTGACTACCTCAACTAGTTTTCGCAGCCAGTGTTTGAGGAACACTCTGGATTAAGACCGGGAAAGTGAGAGTATAGCAATTAGAGAAAGTACATAGCTGTGAGTGTGAGATGAATGACGCAGTGTGCTCTTTTGATTCTAACAGATCACAATCTGTACTACAGAAAACTTCAGCATGCTTTTATGCAAACCTCAATCAATACAAAATCACCACACTAAAATGAACCACTAAAAGCAATACAGATACTATTCTATCATCAAAAGTTTGCAGGCTCTCAACTGTTGCATCTCATTGCAGGTGGACATGTGAACCCAGCTGTTTCTCTGGCTATGGCTGTCTTGGGGAAACTCCCATTAAAGAAATTTCCTGTCTATGTGGCAGCCCAATTTCTAGGTGCCTTTGCAGGGTCTTTTGCTGTCTTCTGTCTTTACTATGGTAAGTTTTCAGGGCACTTCTATTTTTGCTTCCTGTTATTTTAATTATTTTAAAATAATTCTGTTAATTATTTTACAATTACAATAAACAGTCGTTAAATTACTACCTATGAATTCTTTTCTAAAATTGTTCTATAGTTGAAAAGCTGTTGGATGTTGAAGTATAACTAATAATCTGTCCTTTGCAGCAACTTATTTCAATGTTTTCTGGATAAAATACCGAAAAAAAAGATTATCTTGTCCATAGGTGCCTTTGCAAATTTTGCTGATGGAAAACAGATTGTAGTTGGTGAAAATGCCACAGCAGGTATCTTTGCCTCATATCCACGTGAAGATCTCTCTTTGTTAAATGGATTCATTGATCAGGTGAGTGAAACAGTATTTTGATATTTTAAATATATCATAAACTCACTAGTGATTATACACTGAAATTAAAGCATGTGCTTCAGCTTATACGCTGCTGTGTTTTAATAAGGGAATTAAAAGGTGGGATTTTATTTCTTACTCTAAGGTCAAACAAGCTTCCAAGAATATTTTGCTCATTAGTCTCTATTTGCAGGTGATTGGCACAGGCGCCCTGGTCCTCTGTATCTTAGCCATTGTTGATAAGAAGAATATTGGGGCACCAAAAGGAATGGAGCCACTGGTTATTGGTCTGAGCATCCTGGCTATCGGAGTGTCCATGGCGCTGAACTGTGGCTATCCCATCAACCCTGCCAGAGACCTGGGACCTCGGCTCTTCACTGCTATGGCAGGATGGGGAATAGAGGTGTTCAGGTACTGAAAACCCCCTCTGCATTAACTTTTTTTTTTTTTATTGTTAGTTCAGATTTTCTGCTTCTTCCCTTATCTGTATTATTGCTTATGCTGTAACAGGAAGTTTTTGGGTGTGTACAATAACACAACACAGCTAGAACTGTTACCATGTATCAGTGTGGCAAAAGAGTCAACCAGCATGTGAAAAACAGAGGCACACCACCCACTAACATACCTTTTGAAACTCCAAATAGACTCTAAGTGCAAAGGCCTATCACCATTCTTCTGGCAGAGCAAATGAATTTTTTAATGCACTTGTGTATCTCCTGAATATTAGAGTAATTTTAAAAATGTACGTGAAGCAGCCTGAATCCTCCTTGCACGAATATACAGAGTGGCACAACCAAAGACAGGATGTATTTTATTCTCATTAAAGGGAAAAAAATCTTTTTATCTTTTAGTATAAGTGTTTTTAGTTCTCACAATTATCTCATTTTTAAAAAGAGTTCTACACTGAAAGGATCAAATAAAGACTGATAAAGTGTTGAAAAAACTGCCTAACATATGCAACTGAAATACTGCTGTGTTCCCTTCAAAACACTGTAGCTTTGGACTTTTTGACGGTTTTGCATTTCTGTTCATATGTTTTACTGTTCATATGTATTACATTGTTCTGTAAGATACTTAATTCTGATTGGTCAGTTGGTCATGCAGCAGTCAAATATTTTTGTATATTTTGTTATTCAGCCCTTTACAGCTACAGACACAGGATGACGTCCAGGAAGAGCTAATCACATATCAGTAGCCTATAGGCCTACGTAGGAAATTCTTGATCTGTCTACTTAATTTGTCTTCCAACTTGAAAACAGATTAGGGGTCACCTGATGGCAAATGGCTCTGGTGTTAGAATTGCAAAAAACAAGCATGTACATTATAAACAGTGTACATGAAGACTACTTAAATTCAGTTCAGCAAAGTGTCTGTATATGGTGGCAATGCATTTGTTTACAGTTACCTTTGCCAACCTGTTTGTAGAGAAGGTTCAAGGACAGACAGCACTTGTATTCTCAGTAGCCTATAAAAGGATCAAGGGATTGAGGGAGGGAAAGAGTGCTACAAAAGGGGAGCACTGGAGTGACACACTAAGCACAGCTTACAATAAAAGCATTAGTGTCTATACCAACACTGTGGAGACATAGTCCAACATCAGTCCGACAGCTGAACAACACTTCAACTCAGGATACACCTGTTATGTACAGGCACATTCCTAATCACTCATTTGTGTAACAATCATGAGTGTCCAGTCTACTTCAACCTGTGTGTCCTGAACTAGGCTGAGAACAGCTTTTAAAGTGCCCCTATTATGGGTTATGAAAGGTTCATATTTTGGTTTTGGGAGTCCCCAACAACAGGTTGGCATGCATGCAATGTCAAAAAACACTTTCACTGTCTTATAATATGCATTTATTTTTACCTTATTTGCTCAATGACTCCCAAACGATTCGCTCAACGATTAATTTTTCCAAACCCCTCCTCTGCGTGACGCTAATCTGCCGTGATTGTTCCGATTGGTCGAATTCATTTTCATTTCATCATGCCTGTAATGCCCGATAAAGCAGCGTTTGTGAGGCAGTGCTGCTTTGTGTACAGCGTTGTGTACAGGGAAACAGCTATTTTTACAGCACCAAATGCAGCACCATTTGGCAAAGAATGAATTTGCATTTTCATTCAGACCAACGCGAAAATGAAGGTTTCCCAGGTTTGCTCGCGCAACAAGTGGGCGGGCAATATGCTAATGTTTCATGTTGACGTCAACATGAAACAGCTTGGGATTCGTTTTAAAAACGACTCGTTTCAATGATTCAGAGTCGACTCTTTCTTTTGAGAGACAATAACTTTATACACTGTGCGCTTTCAGGTTTAAAACTTTGCAGGATGTTTTCGTTCACTTAGAGCTGTGTTACACACTGCATGAAAGGTCATTTTCAAAAATCCATAATAGGGGCACTTTAAATTCTAATTCAGTTCTAAAAATGCAATCGTAATAGACAATTGATGTAGAAATAAAATTGAATGAAATTAAAACAATGCATACTTTCCAATAATATTTTATCCCATTAATAAACTTTAGATATAAATTTTCAATATTCGAAATTCCACCTATATAAATTAGCATTTATTTAAATGTATTTGGACAATTTGTGAAATATTTGGTCACTTAAAACATTTAAACATGTCTGAATGTCATTGTATGAAATGGAAAATAAAAGCAACAAACAAATCTAAAGCATCTAAAGCAACAAACAAAACAACTTAAAAGTAATCTGTTCTTGTCCAGTTGGTTGTTGTGATCAACTTGAATTTCTGTGAATTGCAGTTCAAACTCCTACTCACCATACTATGTGTGTGGCAAATTCAATTCTAATTGAAATTTTCTTTGAAAATACTAACATTCAGAATTTCTCCCAGTCCTGATTTGATTCTCATCTGTGTCTTCAGGGCTGGAAATGGCTGGTGGTGGGTTCCAGTGGTCGGACCGATGGTGGGCGGTGTGGCTGGGGCAGTGATCTACTTCCTGATGATTGAGCTGCATCACCCTGAGCTTGAGAAGAACCTTGAAGATGACAACAGCATCAAAGATAAATATGAATTGAACACCATAAACTAGTAAGAGAGGGAAAGTATGGTATCTTTTCCTTTACCATAGACCTCAAACAAGAAGCACTGTAATTTCTACGCACTCTCCTTCACTGTCTTTTCCTCTAGATCTCTTTTCTGAGTCTTTTGCCAAGTCTGTTCATGAAATCAAGCAGCTATGAAAGACAGCAAGTGTCAATTATCTATAATTCTAGCTTTTTCATGTTCTTAAGTTGTTTAACTTTTTCAAACATCACCATTCATTCTATCAGTATAGAGCGATCAACAAAAGAAACAATATGTTATGTAAAGCATCCACAGTTTATGAGTATTTACTGTCAACACCACTGCCAGTAAAAGATTACAGGTGCTAACAGATCCTCCATATGAACAACTCTGGAATGTATATAGACATAATCATAATTTTCAACTGGTTTCTCAGGTTTCCTTTTTTTCTTTCTTAAGATACAGTCAATGCAGGTTGTCCAGCCTCAGCCAGAGAGAGTTGAACCACTCCAGGATTGCATCTATACTTTTTCCTTCGTTCCTTTGTCTAATCCTACTACTGTTTATCTTCTTATCACGTTAACTTTCACAGACATCTGACAACCCTATAGCTTGCCATAGACAGATGTTTTCTCTCACTAAAATGAAGGAAGAGGGTACTTTACTGTCCAGTCTATTTACTCAAAGATGAACAGGCCTCCTTGTCTGTAAATGGTTAAGTTAGGACGAATCAATACAACACATGAAAAGGTGAGCTACTAACTGCATGCATAACTGCTGATAAGGTAACCTGCATGAGGTAATGGGAAGAACATTAACAAACTATTACATATAAGCTTAAGAAGAAATAAATGTGGTTTAATGCTACAATGTGTCAAAATGTTCAAGAAAATAATTGCATCAGAACTTATAGGAGCAGTATTGTGTATAACATCACATTTCAGACATTTCAGGCTTAATGTGATGTTTTTTAGGTATTTCGTAGCTGTTTGTGAAAAAAAAAATGTTTCATGTGTTCTCTTTTTAAAAATATTATTATAATAATTTATTTATTGGCACTTAAATAAATTAATAGAGCAGTTGTTTGTACAATTCAAAGAGATCCTATCATATATTTCAATATTTTTGTCTTTTTATCCTGTTATTTCAGGTTCAGATTTTTTTTACTTATTCTCTCATAAATGAAACATTTTGAGATTAATTACTGCATTCAAAATGTTGAAGATAGTATTGTCATTCTGCTAATGTAGACCAGACATAATAAAATAAACATACTGTTATACATATCTCATTTCTGTTTTCTTGTGAATGAGGATTTAGACCAGTGCAGCCACTAGTTCCTAGATATGTCTGCATTCTACAGTACTGCATTAAATTTGTCAATTCATTTGCTTAGAGAAACATTAATTCACCTCAACATATTCAGCCTAACCAGAAGACCTGTGGATAAACCACATCATTTCTCCGTGCTCCACTTGTTCCAAACCTGTATGAGTTTCTTTCTTCTTTTGAGCACAAAAGGAGATATTTTGAAGAATGTTGGTAACCAAACAGTTGATGGTAGACATTGACTTCCATAGTATTTTGTCCCTTTTTTGTTACCAAAAGGAAATTATAACAGAATTTTCATTTTTGGGTGAACTATCCCTTTGCAAAGAGATAAAATAAACAGTTCTGACTGCACTGATCTGTACAACTGTATCTGACCTGATTTAATCATTATCACTGTCTGAACATCAACATCAGCTCACTGAGTCCACTGAGTTTATGCATACATATGCCCTATAGATAGTATGTTTATCAGCCAACTATTCTATGAAACAACACAATTGCATGGGTAAAATATATAAAGTTGATTAGAATTTAGAAAATTATCAACAGCATTATCTTTAAGAAGAATTAAGGTTGACATTTTAATGTGGGAATCAGTGAAAACACACACACACACACACATGTTTGTTTTTGTGGTTTACGGGGACTCTCCATAGGTGTAATGGTTTTTATACCGTACAAACTGTATGGGCTATTTCCCTACACCAACCCTACACCTAAACCTACCCCTTACAGGAAACTTTGTGCATTTTTAGATTTTCAAAAAAACACCATTTAGTATGTTTTTTAAGCCTTTTGAATTACGGGGATATAGGTAGTGTCCTCATAAACCACCTTCAAATTGTAATACCTCTGTCATAACCCATGTCATTAAACAAATTTTGTCCCCGTAAACCACAAAAACCAGTATACACACACACACACACACACACACACAGGTTTCCATGTTTTATGGGGACATTTCATAGTTGTAAAGATTTTTAGACTGTACAAACTATATTTTCTATCCCTTTACCCTAACCCTACCCCTAAACCTACCTGTCACACAAAACTTTCTGCATTTTTTTAGATTCTCAAAGAAACCAAAAAAATGTCCCCACAAGGTCAAGATCTATCTATCTAGCCATTGAATAGATAGACAGACAGGACACAGACACATACTGTCAGCATCTAGAACTAGTTAATGAACTAAATAATAAAAATAATCCAGGTCTAAGAAGAAAAGACAATGTAGTGAGTTAAACCGTCATTTGACATCTCTGAATGACATTCGGAGACATGGTATTTGAATAGTAATGTTATCAGTAATGAGTCAACGTGTACCTTTTTGAACTCTTTCTGACAACGCTTTTTTCACCAATCATGTAATGAACTGCCAGCACCCTCCCATTACAAACATCCCCACTGAGTAACTGTTCCTCTGGGCCAACTCCCTCTCCTCAGACAGGTTCAATAATTGTTCAGTAATCACCTGCCTCACAGTGGTCTCTTCTCTTGCCCGAGAAAAAGAGAGGGAGGAAATATTTGGATTATCTGTGCAGGCTCCTGAAGTGGCCTGAACATGAAAACTCTTATTAAAATAGTGTCCTGCTGTCTGATCATCTTTCAGCTGACTGATGGAAGGAACTTTCGGGGTAACAGAGCAGGTGAGGGGGAATTATGCTTGATTTAGAGGGATAATCCATCTGAAAATTAAAATTCTATCATCATTTCCTCACCCTCATGTGTTTGTTCTTACCTCTGCAGAACACAAAAGAATTTGTCTATTTATTTATTTATTTGGTTTTTGTCCACTGTCAACTGGATGCATTGCTGTTTTGGACCACTTTGGACTTGCACTGCATGGGCAAAAACAGTTGAAACAATACTTCTTATTTTGTGTTCTGCAGAAGAAAGGAAGTCATACAGGGTTGGGACAACATGTGGATGAGTAAACGACAGAATATTTGGGTGATCTGTACGTTTATAATTGTTTTCTGAGCAAAAGTGAAGCACATGCTTCTTTTCCTTTATTCACTAGGGTACTGTAACATGCACTATATGTTATGTTGTGACAGAATGTGGTTCACAATTAAGCTTAGTGGAAATGTGATTGCAGAAAAAAATCTAAATGGAAACAACAAAAACATCAGGACCAAGAAAAAACAGTATACAGAATAAAAAAAACAGTATAGTATATAAGCAGGAGGTGCGACTGATGCTCTTTTGTAAAGTAATGTGCAATAACAGTTAGCATTAATTGTGCTATGTCTCATTTAATCCCTGTTGACGTAAAATTGCAAAAATTTGTAGCAAAATCCATAAAACCACAGAAAAATAATGTCCTAGGCTGTGTTTGCAAATAAAAGCTGAAAAGGCTCAATATGGAAAGAGAAAGAAATAAATACCTTCATTCACGCACTGGCCTTGCTAAACATGCACATTTTTCACAAGCAAAAAGCACATCACTGAAAAATAAGCTGAATCATAATATGAGGTTTATCATTATCATTTATCTCAGATTAAACACACACACACACACACACACACTTCAAAGGAGCATTTGTTTCATATGAACTGCAAATGGTGCATTCAGATTTTTGGATGCTTGGGTTTTCTGACCTTTCATTGAATGCTTACAACTAATTGCTAACCTGGCAGAGAAATCAATTCCTGAGTCAATGTATGCAGAGACAGTTAAAGAACCGCATGTCCCATTAAAATAAATGTTTGCTAGGAAAACATTAAAACGGGTTCAAATAGTAGGAATCTCAGAGAGCTATAATGTTTTTACAGGAAATGCAACAAGATGTGGTAAACTCATGGGTACAATAGTTTCCTAAAAACATTTTATATTACATATGTTGATGCAACATAAATGTTTAATGCATATGAGAAATGCAACGTGTCATATCCAACTCTCCACATGCTCATTTAATGGGCAAGAGTGATGGGTAAACACATTTTATACTGACTCAAGCTCAAAGTTCTCCAGGACCTATGGGATCTAAAGACTACTACTCCTATGGTATTTTCATTTGTAACTTCATTTCAATGCAAAGTTTTTGCATTTCTGCTTATGCAAAGATATAAATATTCCAGGACTATTGTACAACCTAGAAAGATGAACTGTCTGTGAACCTCAGTTTGTGTATGACCATACTAACAGACACTGAGCCTGGAGAGAGGACGAAGATGCCCTACAAAGCTAAATCAGTCTTCAGGCTTTACACTGACAGCATAGATGATACATGCACAATGGAGCTTTTCAAGCCTCACACTCTGGACGCTTGTGGTTTCAATAGCAGCCATCCTCTGGCTATCGTCATTCATGGCTGGTCGGTATGTTGAGTTCACTGATTTAATAGAAAAACAGATCAATAGTTTAAATGTATAAAAGGTCATGACATTGGCATGGATTGCAAACAGCTAAGCAGAGTTATTTCTAATATGATAAAGGCGAAATTGACTTACAAACAAAACCGGAGAGATGTGACCTATGTTGCAGCAGACTCATCCAACAAATAAATAAATAAATAAATCAAATCCTCCTCCCTATGCTGCAGGTGGACGGAATGATGGAGAACTGGATTTCCAGGTTGGCATCAGCACTAAAAAGCTCTGAAGGAAGCATCAGTGTAGTGATTGCAGATTGGCTGACCCTGGCACAGCATCACTACCCTATAGCTGCTCAGAACACACGCATTGTGGGACAGGACATTGCCCACCTGCTGAGGTGGCTAGAGGTGAGGGTTGGTTTGGGAATACAAATCTCTTTACAGTTATGGATGCAGAATGTATTTCCCAAGGGAATAATACTACCATCCTTACATCGTACATGGAACTGACTGACTCAGTAGAATGTTTAGGCAGAGAGGTTTGGGCTTGGTAAGGTTTTTTTTTTTTTTTTTGTGGTTTTGAAAGAAGTCTCTTATGCATAATTTGATCAAAAACACAGTAAAAACTATTTAAAATTTAAAATAACATTTTTTAATCCCCGTGATGGCAAAGCTGATTTTTCAGCATCATTACTCCAGTCATCAGTGCCACATGATCCTTCAGAAATCATTCTAATATGCTGATCTGATGCTTACGAAACATTTATTATTATCAGTGCTGGCAGAGCTAATAGACTCGTGTGTTTTGTAACTTCATAAATGCCTGTACTGTCATGTTTGATCAATTTAATGTACACCTGCTAAATAAAAGTATTAATCTCTTTAACAAAGACCCAAAAAAATAACCCTAAACTTTTGAAATATAGTGTACATTGCTTTGTTTGCTAATGGCAAAAATACTTAAAAACACTTAGTACATGGCATTAATCTGTGAGTGCTCCTAACAGGATTTCAAACAATTCCCTTTGGGAAAAGTGCATTTGATTGGCTACAGCCTTGGAGCTCATATATCCGGATTTGCTGGGAGTAACCTAGCTGTGTCTGGGAAAACCTTGGGGAGAATTACTGGTGAGACAGTCTTGTCAGCACTGTGAATATCTCACTAAACAATGGTGTTAATATATGTAAATACGAGAAAGATTTTAAACTCAAAGATCTTAATTCTCAGCAAATACTTTAAACATAACAAAAACCTACACTTATTCCTGCTTGATGCTAAACTATATATTAAATTTAAGTTTGTCTTGTTCGTGTAGGTTTGGATCCTGCGGGTCCATTGTTTGAGGGAATGTCTCACACTGAAAGACTCTCACCTGAGGATGCTAGGTTTGTGGATGCCATCCACACATTTACCCAAGAGCGCATGGGACTCAGTGTGGGCATCAAACAGCCTGTTGCCCACTTTGACTTCTATCCCAATGGAGGATCATTTCAACCAGGTTGCCAGCTGCACGTGCAAAACCTTTATGCACATTTAGCCCAGTATGGGATTATGGGTGAGTTGCTTGGATTGAGAGATGGATGAATGGATAAATGTGTGGACAAAGAGAGGAAGGGACAGGTTCATCCTCATATCTTAAAATCTCATATTAGGATGAGAGTGAGATACATTCAAAACATCCCGTTAATGACACCATGAGAATGGCTAACTAATAACGACAGCTTTCCAGATGAAAGGCATAGACACATAAAAGCAGCTGTCATCCTGACAACTTAATTATTTCAAATCCCTGGTCTGTTCTGCTCTCCTACTGAGATATGCCTTCAGGCAATTAAAAATCCCTATGGAAACAGAAAGACAGACCCGAAATCCTTATTTTTAACAGCTACACACTGATGAGTCCATGACTCTGACAGGCACACTGCAAGGGTGGGACAACTGTAACTGTAAAAATGAATAGGGGAAAGATAGTTAATTAAATGTCATTGCTTTCAAAAGTTTGAGATCAGTATGATTTTTTTAAGAAGTCTCCTATGTTAACCCAGGCTGGATTTGATCAAAAATACAGTAAAACAGTAATATTGTGAATTACTGCTACAATTACTACAATTTCAATATATTTAAAATGCAATTTATTCCTGTGATGGCAAAGCTGAATTTTCAGCAGTCTTCAGTGTCACATGATCCTTCAGAAATCATTCTAATATTTCTAATATTTTCTATTTTTGTAGAAATCATGATGCATCAGGACTTTTTGATGAATAAAAAGTTCAAAAGAACAGAATTCATTTGAATTAGAAGTTTTTTTGTAACATTCTAAATGTATTTACTTTCACTTTTCATTAAATTAATGTGACCTTGCTGACTAAAAGTATTCATTTCTTTCAAAAAACCCCACATCTGACCCAAAACATTTGAACCATAGTGTGTGTGTGTGTGTGTGTGTGTGTGTGTATAGCATCACTGCTAACTCACCACAACAACGCACCACAGAAAATCTAGACAGACAAGTGTGATAAGCTAAACATCTGAGTGAATGATTATTGATTATAATTGGATTATCTATTACAATGATTATTTGCTGTTTATTAGTCTTATGTTGTGTCCATCTTCCAACTTTAGGTTTTGAGCAGACAGTGAAGTGTGCCCATGAGCGTGCTGTACATCTCTTCATTGACTCCCTGTTGAACAAAGACAAGAAGATTATGGCCTACAAGTGCAGCAACAACACAGCTTTCGACAAAGGCTACTGTCTGGACTGCCGAAGGAACCGCTGTAACACTTTGGGTTATGACATCAAGAAAGTCCGCACCGGCACAAGCAAGAGACTGTTTCTCAAAACCCGTTCACACATGCCCTATAAATGTGAGAAACAGCTATAACAACCCCCAAAAAGTGTAAAACAGCCAGTTCCTACTGTTATGTAAAAAGGGAGATGATGCCATTGTCCTCTGTTAAACTGCTCTCCCTAATTCAAATATTTTTAATTGCAAAAAAATGCACACATACACATATACACAGGGAAATACTATTTAAATAACTATTCTATATTTCTTCAATAAATGTTTTTAGCATGTTTAAAGTTTGTTAAAGTATGTTTAGACATTTTATTGGGAATGAAGAATCAAGACATTGTCACTGATTAAGAATAGTTTTTGCACAATTAATGTTTGTGATTACTTCTATTTAATTGTTCTCGTTAAAATATTATCCATTCTAATCTACCACCCCTTTCCTTCCCCATTAGTGTTCCACTATCAATTCAGGATCCAGTTCATCAACCAAACTGATAAGATCGAGCCCACCCTCACAGTCTCTCTAACCGGGACACTGGGAGAAAGTGAGAATTTACCCATAACACTGTAAGTATGCAATTCATATTGATATCAGCAGCTGAATCTTAAGAGAACATCATCTTAGCAAAGTGTTAGTGAGCAACACCTTAATGAGCTTTGTAATGACTCTCTCATCATCATCATTCATATCAAATGAATACATTTGAGGTTTCTGCCATTTAAAAAGCTTTATGCGGTTAACCATCATCTGCTATAACCAAAATAAAGCATATAACAAAGCATCCAAATAAATTTACAAATACAATCCATAACTATTGTTAGTTCATATGTAAAAGCTTAAATTAATGTGACAGTAGCAGAATAAGCTCTTGATTTAACAGTAAGCCAAAGATTCCTTAATGAAAGACTGCTTGATAACATTCGAGATGAACAACATAAATGTTTTATGTTCTGGGCTCTAAAAGCTCAAAGTAACATGCTCAGCTTCAAGGGGAAATCACTCAGTTTAGTCATCATTGCACACAGAGAGCTCTCATCAGAATAACTCATTTCGCATGAATGAATGAAATACATGTGTGCTGGGAACATGAAACAGAGAGCAGTAAACTGCCGGGAAGTATATGCGATGGACTAAACAAAAGCATGCGCACACAATTACTCTCATGCAGGCTAATTTTCACCAAATCGTTGTTTATTTAAGGAATCTACAAATTGAATGAAGTAAACCTGAACAGTCACTTTACTTAATTCCTCTTTCTCAGAGTTGAGGAGATTTCTGGTAACAAAACCTTTATGTTCCTCATCACTCTGGATACTGACATCGGTGACCTGATGATAATGCGCTTCACCTGGGAGGGAAGCCCAATGTGGGCAAACATGTGGAGCACAGTTAAGACCATCATACCTTGGGCAAAAAGCAGCAGAGGACCACAGCTCACAGTGGGAAAGATCACAGTGAAAGCTGGAGAGACCCAGAGGAAGTAAGTGTGAGAGGGGACAGATAACAGTTTGCCATCACATAATGTGGATCCATATAGATTCCTAATCAATCAATTGCACGCTCACATAAGAATAAAAGGGGAAAAAAAGATGCTGACTAAACATTAAGAGCCTAGATTCAGCATATAATGATCTTTAATGCCTCAGTATAACAGCTTTTTAAAAAATGGACAAGATGAATAGATAAAAAATAGGAGGAAAAGGTAATGCAATACACCAGAAGCAGGCATGATAATGTGTATGCAGAAAAGACAATATCTCAACTCCTGTTAAATAAAGAAATACAGAAAAAACACAAAGAATTCATCTTTAAAGCAGACACAAAAAAGCTTCTAACGTTTTCAAGCTTCCATTTCATGTTCAGTTATTCTAGCGACCTCTAGTGGACACTGCTGGACATGCCGCTGTTTAGGCATAGGCTTCGATATCGAGGCTGAAGCTCATAAGTTTCTTTTCTCGTCAGAACTACGTTTTGCCCACGGACAGATGATGGCATGTATATTGAGCCGTCGCAGGAGAAGGTGTTCGTGCGCTGTGAAAAGAAGCGTGAGAAGCCGCAGCAGAAGCGGAGGATGATGAAGCACGACTGAAGCAAGCAAACTCACCTCACATATTCGATCGTGTCTTCACAGCCATTGGGACTTACGGGACGGGGAGACTGGATTTCCTGTAAAATATGCTTTTTTATGACAAATTAATGAACGGCCAAGTGTATAAGGATTTTGTTATTAAGCATGGTTTTTGTATATCAGATTTTTTTTTTTAATATTTCCCACAACTTCTACCAGAAGCCCTCGTTCCAAAATCCCGCCCAAATGTCAGCAAATAGAGCGCATTCTGATCGGCTTAAAGGCACGGGCCGCTCCCTTGACCCTAGATTTTGATGGTGCTAATCGCGTTTCAAATCTGTCTCAAAAGGGCACTTCGGAGTGAGAACAATCGTAGCCACTGGCCGCCATATTGAGGGGTCGTTCCACAGAGTTCCAAACCGAAGTGCTCAAAATTGGCCACTCAAAAGGGGCCTTTGGAATGAAGGAGGTCGAAAAGGATATAGACACTTAACTCCCATGATTCTTTGCGTAAGGTGCGCTCCTTAATTGGCCCAGAACAGTTTCTGGTCCCTATATACCCTTTACTTTCTTGGTAACATATAGCACTTAACACTGTTAAGAGCTGCCATCTTTGCCTTTTTTTATTTCTGAAATAGAGTATGACTCCTATTAGTCTTCCAAAACTGACTGAATATAGTCTCATTACAAATAATTTATTATTAAAAAACTATGAGCTCAAACTTCAAGCAAACATCTGTGCATTTGTGTGTTGTAGATATCTTCAGATTAGATCAGCCAGTAATAAAATGTTTATGTATGTGGTGTGTCCAGTGTTTTTTTTTTTTTTTTTTTTTGTATATTATATTTATTGTGGTATTTTTGAGTTTTCAGACACATAAACAGTACAATCACAAGACAGGACAAAACAAAACTGCGTGTCCAGTGTTTTTTAATTGTCTGAATAAATGTCTCATGAAATCCCCTCATGACAATACATAGTAATAAAAACAGGACGGTAACATCAGATACATTATATATATATATATATATATATATATATATATATATATATATATATATATATATATATATATATATATGCATGATGTATCTGTTGTTACCGCCCTGACACACACACACACACACACACAGTTCCTCTGTAAAATTGCAACTGAACTTGGCAACAAGTGATTATGTTTTTGACAGATTTGATATAAAAACTACACGACTTGTGTAACAAGGGTGGGTAGTTGACAACAAAACGTTCAGTTTATGAAAAAAATGATTTGTAAAAGGTGCGATTTAATTGAAGTTATATTTAACATGAATGGATGATTTCTATCATTGATGTATGCTGTGATGGCTTGAATACTTCATTAGCGGTGCTCTTGAAATATACTGTTACAATATGCAATAAACTAATTTTTTTTTTAAAAAAACATGCATTAGTGTAGATTTGTAGAGCATATAGGCAATTAATACAGTTTACTTCAACACATGGATATTCTACCAGACAGTGAAAGGAGATTTTGATCAAGGCTATTTTATTACTGCATTTCAAGTACTTCAAAAAATTACACGTTGTTGCACAATACTTTTTGCAAAGTATTTCATAAAAATTTTCGAAAGTGAGCGCAAAATAGAAGAAAATAAAACTACAAACTACAAAAAAAAAAAAAAAAAAAAAAAAAAAAAAAGAAAAGAAAAAGAAAGGTACTGTATAAAACACAGCGGACATTAAAATCAAACAGTAGTATCAGACATTTTCTCCATCTTGTTTTTCATATTTATCCACACACCATGCTTACATGTCAGTGCACATTACTTATAAACAAAGCAAGACAAGCAAAAAATATTTTTTAAAAATTAAATCCCAGGCCAAATCTCCTTAAAAATTCAACCAAACCCATTTACCACAGAATAACACAAATTAATTAATTTGAAGCCAATTGCAGTCAGAGCAGTAAAGTCAAGCTCACTAAAAACCCATTTCCCATTAACATTTAGAGAGACATACACAAATGAGGTGACGATTTAGATATAAAGGAGGACTTATAGCCAGCAATACTCATCTTCTAGGAATAAGCAAATCATCCATGTTTTAAATGCACATCCTTAAAGGATGCAAGGTTGTTTGAGAAGACAGACTTTAGAAACATCGGACTCTCAGTCACACTACCAGGATTCCATTCAACAAACATAACAGATGACAAAATATTCCTGGTATGTTGAAATACAAAAAAATAAATCTTTAAAAAAGGATATTTGTGATTCATGAATAATTTGTAACCCTCTGCCTTTGTTGAGACACACAGAAGACAATCAAAAGCACATTTAGAGAGAATGGAAGGATTTCTTTTGAAAAAAAGTTGGACTGCAATGATAGTAGTGAAATTACCATGAGCTGGTTCAGACACACTATATAGCTACACAAGGCATATGTATTGAATATAGGCTGCTAGTCTGGATCTTTTGTTTTTTTTAGCTATTAAAAGAGGTAATGACTGAAAACTTTTAAGAAATGTTCCTTTGTATAAATATTGATTGGTATGTAAAAACACTCTAAAGGATCTACAGATTGCTTCTATCCTCTCTCTCTATCCCATCCTTTCACTAATGCACACCACTGAGATTTACTCATTTGTGTAACTGTCCACACTTTCTAGTTTCCAACATCTTATTGCAAAATTAAAACTTTTTATGTATTGAAAAACCAAATCTTGCCTGATGTTGTGCTTATCTTCTCAAGTCTGTCTCCTGCGGGACCAGTGTTACTGGCTGAACATAAAGTAACAGTGACTCTTAGCAGATCAGGAGTGACATAGCTTTTTTTAACCATCATCCTTCTCATTAACTCCCTCACCCACATGGAATGAAGAACTGCAGCTATTTAGTGGTTATCAGCCGGGGGGGGGGGGGGGAAGTGCTCTGCACAAACATGGCTTCCAGCATAGTGAATCTGGTAAAGGCCTTTCACCAATAGAAACTCTCTGTGCTGTTATTTCCTATTTTATCCTGAGTGTCAGTTAAACATCCTTAATTATCATTATCCAACAGAATAAAAAAAATGACGACTGAAAAAGATCTGATGTATTTTGTGATCTCTGTACAATTGCACGCAGGAGACAATGAGAAAGCTTCAGAAATAAAAGCTTTTTAATCCTTTTACTTGCATTTTAAAAACATCTTAATTACATTTTGGAAAACGAGTCTCTTTAAAGAGTTCTCTTTTAGCCATTGTTGATTGGCAGAAATATCTATGTGACATCCCATCATGCTCATCTCCACAGGAGGGTGGCAATCCAAAAAAAGATAATAATTAAAAAAAAGATGAAAAGGCAAAAAAAGGGGAGAAAACAATGGTTTAATCACTTCAGAAAGAATATGAAAGCAGAAAAAACAGAACAAAAATCATTAATTCTGTCCTCTTCCTCATGTCTAGTTTCTGAATTTTTCTCTGAGCTACGCAACGAAAGCTTTGCTGGCTCCCAGAGCAGTGGTTTCTTACTCTTTAAAGCGGTTGTTTTCTTAAGTATAGTCCTTTGAAGTCCTTTTATTTGCCAGTTTCTTAGTTTGTAGATGGGGCTCATTGATTGATTCAGCTAACTCTTTGGAGTGAAGTGTTTCCCACTGTAGGCACTAGGAAGAACCAAGGCAATGAGGAGAGGCTGTCTCAGTGTCGCATCTGGCCCATCTGATAGTTCTCTCTCTGCTGGCGATGGCGCTGCGGCTGGGTCTGTGCAGCAGGATTTCTTCTTCTCTTCAGTGTGCCTAGACAATAACATATACAGATAAGATTAATCACCTTGCGTGCAGGGGTTAAACTAGGTTTTTGGAGGTAAGGGCATTCGTCAAATTCAGTGATGTGGCCTCGCCGAATGTCACCTCAACCAGAGTCCACCACTCTAATAAACATTAAATGTGTTTTTCGGACTGGGGTTAAGTGAAAATATTATAAATATAAAATACTCTGTGGTTTAAATAGTGTATGTTTTTCTACTACAGAAAAAGCTTTGTTTGAGTGATCATTTTAAGGTTGCACTCTCTGGACTAAAACAAGTACACTAAGGCAGAGGTCTTCAACCCTGTTCCTGGGGACTCACTGTCCTGAATAGTTTAGCTACAACCCTAATCAAACACACCTGAAGCGGCCAATCAAGCTCCTCAAGCCTGCTTGAAAATTGCAGGCAGGTGTGCTGAAGTCGGTTGGAAATAAACTTTCCAGGAGAGTGGGTCCCCAGGAGCAGGGTTGAAGACCTCTACACTAAGGTATGCATACAGTGGACATGACGTAAATGTCAACATCAGCAGAGTGCACGCCTTGTCCAGAAGGTGGCAAGTGCCTCTGCCCACTGTTTCACATTCACATTGCCTGTTGTTTCACATTGACAAGTGCTTATGTGAGGGGTTCAAGTAGGGCTGGGTTATGAAAATCTCATGAAAACCACATACAAATCATATATTGTTGTAACCATGTGTTTACTAGCTTCATGTGTCATCCGTAGAAGTGTTTTTCTGGATTTCTTATATAAAGAACTGAACGCAGAAGTGTAATGGATGTTCATAATAGGAGACAGGGTGGGTTATGAACGCGTAATATGATTGACATATGAGAAGAGAATGAGCTTCCCCTGATTAATAACAGCGATCATGGAAGAGAAAACACAGGCAGGCAGTGCTGGAATCAGCTAATGCTCATCAATAAATCAGTGGAAAATGAATAGAAATTATGATTCTGTCTAAGCTATGCATTTTAGAATGAAAATGCACTACTGTAAACATAGCCTAAAAGATGTGGAAACTGAAAACTACTTAAACTTTATTAAAAATATTTGTGACCCATGCTGGCAAAATGAGTCGGAATGTGCAAATTTTCAAAAATGAGTTCTTTTTAATTTTCATTCTCCATTAAAATATCTTCAAAATGATATTTGACTTGTTGGAATCGGACAAAAAATGACTGAGCTACAGCCGTTTGAAGGCAATAGAGGCAGCAGATCTGATTTCGAGAAAAATTGAGATAAAGACTCCAAAGCAAAATCACCAAGCAACGTTACATTTTCCTCCAATCCTTTTCTTAATAATAATTACTATATTATTAATCACAATATAGCTATTTTTTATTTTATCTTTGTTAATAAAAATAAGAACAGAGATGCAAATAAACAGTAGTTTAATCAAGAGCAGGAGTGATTCCGTCTTTTCTCTTAATGTATGATTAACATAGAGACAGATCTATATTAAGACCTACTTCAATGCATGGATCAAATATAATGTTACACATCAGATTTTCCCCCAACCATTAACTAAATGTTCATGTAATACATAACAGATTATGATTGTGTGAATCTCGCCAAGACATATTTCTCAATATTTATAAGGGAGATCGCACACTCGCGGAAAGGCGCGTCTTGCAAATGTCAGAGCGATCGTTTTGTTTTCATCAGCATGGGTTTAAAAATCATATTTCACTGGTTTGGACTCATGTCATTGAGAATTTGATATGAATATTCACAAAGCTGACTTACAACTTGTGGTGAGAAGCAGCAGCAGTCGTCCAGAAGTGAGCAGAGAAAATGTACTTCTCTCAGAAAATGTACAAATAAAGATCATTTTAGATGTTTAATTACTATTTGGAGCATTGGGATCGCTAGAAGAGGGCTTAATGAACTCATTTTTGTGAAAACCTCAAATTCGGCCAAAACTGACATTTTTCACTTCTTTTGCCTGTAGCTCAAAATTAGTCCGTGCGCATTCCGACTCATTTTGCCAGCACGGGTCACATTTGCACTGATCTATTGTGTTGGTTATATTTTGTTCATTTGTGCATTTTTGTTCCTTTGTGCAGTGGCTCAGGAGATGGGTCTTTGAGTCTGTAAAATTGCCATCAATTTTTTTGAGGTAATGTGTAATGTAAGCTTGTTAAAACGGATTTCATAAAATTGGTATCGAAAAAAAGTATAGTTCAGGAACTATATCGAAGTCAAAGTATCAGTATAGGTATCGATATCGATATCCAAAACTTTTGAACAATACCCAGCCCTAGGTTCAAGGGATACCCACAACTCCAGCTTAAACAAATACAATGATATTTTTATTGCTCATAACGTCTGGAGAGAAATGGCACAGATACTGGACAAGGATGAAACTTTCCAGCATATGTGTCTAACACCTGCATTTGTAAATTCTATTAAATGGAGTATACTTTGAAAGGATATACATTTGCTGTATGCATACACTAAACATTCCCATCAAAACTGAAATATGCAACAAGTTGGCTGAAGGTGGCACTAGGGGGAGGAACAATCCCATTCTACAGAGCGATTGAGTGGAAAAAAATCAAGTCTGGCCTGTTTTTCTTGGGAAAGAAAGACTTATAAATGCATTTATCGAAACAAATTATGTAACAATTATATGTAATAATAATGTACAGATGAGCTACATGTTTGTGGTCATCTGGGATATATTCCTGGCTGTGGTTTGGTAGGGAAGTTTGAGCCACTTACGACCAGTTGGTGATTTAGACGGGGATCATTTGGGGTACATTACCTGGCAGTGGTTTGGGTGGGGGTAATTTAGGGTTGCTGCTAGGTGTGTGCACACTGCAGATCTTGATGAACCCAGCCATTAGCATGATGAGAGCAATGCCCATTAGAAGAACCGCCCACCAATGCAACTGAAACACAAATATTAAAATGAGATGAGCACTGCAAGTGAGAAATAATATTGCTGAATGAAATATCAGTTCTTGAGTCTTTTATAGTGATTAAAGCCGCAAACAAATGCAGGGAACAAGTATTTAGGGATTACATAAATAAGACACTTGCCACTATCCACTCTGCAATGCTTGTGTAAAGCTCAGGGTTGAAAATGGCCTTCTTAAGCCTTGCCAGAGGGCCATCAGCATCCACTAGCCTACACTTCATGAAGACATCACAGTAACCTTTGAAGTCATTACAAGGAGAGCCAGGCTGTAATGTGGTGACCTGTTTGTTAAAGTACTTGGCCCATCTCTCTGAGCTAGTGCTGCTGCAAGTGTTGGGCTGACCTACAAAGACAAAAAGAAAAAATGGGATTAGTAAAATTTAAAAGAATACAGTTCATAATTGGTGTCAAATACATATTTAAAGTCCCCCTGTAGTGAAAATCAAGTTTTTTTAATGTTGTTTATTTGTCTATGTGGAGTTTTTAATATGCTTTTAGACAAACCATGTGCCAATCCATTAATCAACACCATTGCTGAGTATTTTCTCATTAAAACTGTAGTTTCCCAATGGCACTTCCAGAAATGCGGCTTGAAACAGCCCTCGGTTTGCTACGTCACAAAATCACGTCAAGGGATCGATTTCTATTACTAGCATGCAAAATATACCAATACCAGCACAAAACCAAACATAAATTAGAGCAAAAAACCCATGAAGCCGTGGTTTAATGTGAATTTAGAACCGCTAACTTGCATTATAACCCACGGCAACAGTGTAAAAGTAGCCTGCAGTCAGACCCACCTCTAACGCATCGGCATCTGCACTTCACACGCGTATGTGCGCGGGCGTGAATTAAGAATCACAAACGGCTGCATTCAGTCTTTTTGAGGACACAACATCGTCAAGTGAGTAACTTTAACGAGTGTTACAGTATTCACTGAAGTTGTCCGCAAGTAAAAACATAGTTTTATCAGTCATTATCCGTGTATGCCATTGTTTTGCGTTTACTACAGTTCAGTGGATCAGGAAGCGCTGGCTGCTGCGACTGAGTGGAGGTGGGTCTAATTTGCATATTCATAGATCAGCGTATAGTAAATGAGTCAAGGGTGTTGAGTTACATTTCAGCTATTTTAAGGCATGAGAAAATTATTTTCACAAGAAAAAATGTTATTTAAATGTCATTTTGATGATCAAAGATAAGTTTTAAGGGATAAAATATGACTACAGGGGGACTTTAAAATATATATTAAATAATATGTTTAATTATTACTTTTGAGGGAAACTGTTAAAAAATGTTTTATGACAATTAAAAAAGGCTACATGTTAAGTGGTAGAGATTTGTTGGGGCCTGGACTGCACGCTTGAGAAATCTGTCAGTGTTACTCACCCTTCATCATACAGCACACATGACACAGCTCTGTGTCGTCTTTCCCCTCCTCAGTGGCACAAGTGCAAACCTCTAGACCATACTTCTGACAGATAGAGCCTGAGCAAACCTGAAAGACAAAGAAATTACATTCTCAGAAAAAATGACCTCAAAGCAAAGGCAACTATTACACACACACACACATATGCACAAATACAATGAGAAAAATTCAATGCTTCCAAGTTTCATGTGTATGCATTTGGGCCAACCTGAAAATATTCTTTCATGTCAACGTGAAAACATATTGGTCAAATTGATTTACAGTTATTAAATGCAAAATCTGTTTATATTTTGAAATTAAATTCTTGACATTGAGTCTTCTTATAGCATTGTCAATTCAAAGGGACACAAAACGTTCTATAGGCGCTGTACAGAATGAGGACACAAGTCATGATGCAGCACCTACCCCATTAAAGCAGACTTGTGTATTTGTGTGGCAGGATGTAAAGTTTTCTTTAGGTCTTGAGGTGGGGCACTGGGCAGAGTTTCCATTGCACATGCCCTGAAAAGCACACTCAGACTCCTCCCTGCATTTCACGTCGCTGTACTTAAAGGTGCACTCTGGCGTGCAGCATGGACCCTGACTGGGACTGCAAGAGTAAAGTACAAGAAAAATTAATGCTTTATTGCACTTAATGAAAAAGGTGTTAACGTAATAACAAATTACTGCTAATGATACTGATTAAATAGACTGTTAAAGTTCTTGCGCACCTGCATCGAGCGCTGGGCTTCAGTTTACACTTTTGATCATCTGGCGCATTGGCATCATAGCAGCACTTGTCCTTGCACTGATCGCTATAGCCACAGTCACACTGTTCATTAGCTTCAACCAAACCATTACCACAGATGGGCTGTCCAGATTCTGGAAAAGAACAAGACCGTGAGAAAGAGAAAGGGAGACTGTAAAAAAAAAAAAAAAAAAGAAGTCTGCCATCTTATCAGGGCTGGTGGAAACAGTTTTTTGAGACTTTGATAAAACATTTCTACAGCATGAGCTCATTACAATGACAATCCTCCCAGAGCGATCTGAGGTTAAGTGCCTCACTCGAGGCCACCACCACGAGAGCTCACGGCTCACTCGAGCCGAAAGCCTCAAACGCTACTCCACACAATCATGTGACACACAAAAATCTGTAAAAATAGGGCACAATGTACTGTATTAATATGACAGAATTTTCTAAATTTAGCTTTTGCAGGTGTTTTACATGTAATTTTGCAATTCACTGCATTGTGTTTTAGGGTTAACAGAAATGTCCGTAAAATTACTGGATAATATCCTGGCAGAAAATTACTAGTACTTTTTTTTTTTTTTTTTTTTACAGTGAATTCTAGGAGGTTGTTAAAATCTCACCAACAAAGCACTGGAATCTCTTTTTATCCAGCACTTGGCTGATGTTGCGAATGCTGCAGATGGAGAACTTGTTGTTGTTGAACTTGTCTCCTGATGTGGCTCTGGCATACATGATGTAGTTGCCTCTTTCTTTCTGATCCTGAGTCTTAGACTCTCCCGGAGTGCAATCACTTCCTGAGTCATGCTGGAAGATAGAGAAGGACGACAGGTGTAATCAGTAACAAGCGTACAGACGCATTTGAAATATTCACTATCCCAGCAGCCATTGCCCTGCAGCGTTTGCCTGAATCTAAGAAGGGTTGGAAACCTGGTCAGTACCAGATCAACAACAATAAGGTTGCTTTTGGAGGTGTTACTAAGGCCAGAAGGGGGTGCTCTCCCTGCAGTCTGTGCAGGTAATGCACATTTTGCACCATTACAATGATGGAGACTGGACACTAAACAAAGATGTTAAAATGAGGTCCTGATCCTCTGTGTCATTAAAATCTCAAGATGCTTCTTGAAATGAGTAGAATGTCTCTCTGCTCAGTCAATTTTGGCATTCTAATATTCCTCATGTACACAGATTGGTGTCCTATTCCTGTTGAAACCCCCTTAGATCAGAATAAAACTGGTTTGTTGGTCCTAAGCTGGTTTAAGGAGCCTGGCCAAACTTATGTGCAGCTGGGAGGCCAACTGATCTCCTAGCTGACCAAATGAAAAGCCAACAGACCAGTCTGACCATACCAAGAGAATCTCTGTGAAAACATTTTGAGTGTGAAAAAAGTGCTTTATAAACTAAATTAACAAATGATCATTATTCTAAAAATATTCTCTTTGCAACCGAACTATACATAGTTGGCAGAAACAAGATGTTAATTGGCTTGCAGCTACAATATAAAACTAGTCTGAAAATATCCACCATTATTTTTCAGTGGGCCATGGGCCAATTCTAAGCAATTGCTTTTAAACTGAAACGATTTACAGTGGATTGAGAAAATACGAGGTCAGGTTACTATAAAAGACTGGCTAGATGAATCTGACAATTTAATGGTCTCAAAGGCAGTACTGTAATGCGTGCTTTATTCTTAGCGCTTTAGAGAGTAAAATTAATTTGTTCATAAAGGACTCAGCCGAGGTGTTTTGTCTCTTGCTCATCTGTCAGTGATGCTGCACATGAAGTGAGAAGGACTCACCGGAGAGCCGAAGTTATGTCCGACCTCATGAGCGAAGGTGATATGTGAGACTTTAGGGGGAACGTGTGAAGCATAGTTTTGCACTGTGATGATGCCAGTGTTCAGAGACTTCCTCTTCCCATCAGAGTACTGCTTATTCTTCTCACAAATTCCACCAGAGCTGCCTGAAACCAGAGAAGCATCAATTAAAAAATAAATTAAACAATAAACAAAATAAATCCAAAATGTAATAAAATCATTATCATCATCATCCTTAAGTGGTGAAATAATAAAGGAATTAAAAGAGCCATTACAATAAAAACAATTTTGTATACATTCTTTTGCTCTACTCATAAACATTTCTACAAGCATCCCTCAGATGTTTAAGTGAACGTTATTAGTGCTAATGAATCTTTTTCCTTTATTTCTACCCCAATTTAATTTGCAGAGCCAGCTATAATTCTTCAAATAGTATAAATACTTTGGCCCTTTCAACCTACTGTTTGTTTGAGTGTCCCAACCATGCTGGCACAGCGACACTGGCTCTACAAATGATTTGGTTGTTTAAACTTGATTAATCACTCAACACTGAGAAGTGTAAAAATAAAGTGATCACTGTAGCTGTGGCTCAGACGCCCACAAAAGCAGCTAATAGCACTGAATAAAAACAACCGGCGTCGCGTACACATAGACAGAAGTCAAAGACACACTCCACTCTGCCATCAAAACACTAGTACCTGTAAAATTGTTTTGTGTGGAAATACTCCTACACACCTTCTGCTCAAATTAGACTAAAGAAAACTAATGAAGTGTACTGGCAAAATAACAAAACTTCAGTTTACAACTCGCAAGCCAGGTGGGCTACACATCTCTAAGAATCTTTATTCCAATAGATTAGAGTTTGAAATTTGTCATCTCAAGCTATTGTTTTGAATGATTGCACTGGTGGGAAAAAAAATCTTGAACTGAAACAACAGCGGCATGTTGTTATTCAGCCATTCAAAGCAGTATTATCACAGATTATTACATCAGCACTATGAGCACAATTTATCAGTATCAAATGGTAAGCATGTTTGAATTAATTTTCTGTTATGTACTCTGTCTAATGATACAAACACACATGCATACAAACGCAAACATGTAGGCTGATTAGTTTGTTCACTCAGCTCACTGGTTCACAAAAGACAGCAATTGCTGCTGTCCCTGGTGGCTAGCCGGAGCGGGACCAAAGCAGCAGACTTTAACAATGCTAATTTACCTTTACTGATTGACAGGATGTTTATGAGTATGTGTGTGTGTTTCCCTCTCAAGAACAGTGTTTCCGTGTCAGGCCTGATTTATTATAAATGTAGTAATGTTCCAGAAAGCTCTTTAATTTGAGTGCAAAGAGAAAGACTCCAAAGACTTGATTCTTACTTTTTGTTGAAATACAGACATCATTTACAGATTTTTTTTTTTAAGTGACATTCAAAATTCATTATGTAGACATGAGCTTGTTTTATGCTCAAAAATATACATATCATAACTAAAAACTGAAATACGCATAAGCATCTAGTCCCATCTGGTGCAAAAAACCAATTGCCCTAATGAGGACTCAACTGCCTTACAATAGGTTAAGCATATTAATAAGCCTTCAGGACACTGCATACATTAAACAACACAACATAAATGCTCATAAACTTGAGTTATTGAATAAAAATCAATACAAAAAACTTAATTAATCAGAAACTCTTTATGCAACAAGCTGTGTATCTTTGTGTTAGTGAGTGTCTGTGCAGCAGGCAGAAAAGATAACTGAAATCCTCAAAGTGATCTCACATTCTGAATATGCCAAAGAGGTGAGAGAGGTGCACACCTCCCTAACAACATGAATACATTAATAGAAACAAACATGCACTAAAAGTGATGAAAAGAATTTCGCTTTTAAGGTGTGCATGTTTGCGGTAAAGAAAGGCAAATATGTGAAAACACTAATAGAGTTTTTATCAAGCAGAGCTGAAAGGCAAGTTGTACTCAGCTTTACAGGTCTATTCTGTATGCAAAGCTTGGATACAGTGCTGTCCTTGTCTAACTTCTCTTTACCTTGAGACTAACACAGCTTAGATAACTACTAAAAAAAACAACAACAAAAAAAACAACAAACAACATCTCACAGAAAACACAGAACAAAATAGGATCAATGCAATGCAAACACATCTATCTAAATAAGGACATTTCTTAGACCTCTGTTATTTTCATAAAAAGTTAAATATAATGAATACAGACTTACCCTAAGCCCAGTCATAAAATTAAAATTATTTACATGCTTATTACTTTTAAATAAATGTATTACTACTACTACTACTAATAATAATACTAATACTTTATTTATTTATTTGGATTTCCAAATGCAGATTCACATCTGATTCGCAGGTCTTCAGCTCTTGCCTTGCCTCCTGACATATATGCTGATTTCATTTCAGATTAGCAGACACTAATTTAGGTCACTAGCACACACAGAAAACCTCTCAGGAGATAAAACTGGGGAGACTTTGTATGTGCATCTCTGATCATACCTGAAGAAGCCCCGACCCAGGCTAGACCCAGGACTCCATCATCAAAGTCTCTATCTGTGAAGACGTAGGCTAGGCAGTAGTCATCGTGATTCTGCTCTGAGTTGAGTTCTAGAAACTTCTCCACACCGATGTTGGGAAATCGAAAAGGGTTAGTACTATCCCTGACATCATCGGTAGTGTTGATCTGAAATGAAGATTCAGACAAACTTCAGTTTAATACAAATGACAGTCTGTTCAGATGTTCAGTTTATGAGATACAGGATAGATCGAACATCTTGTGTCCACATTCTTAGAACGATGTCACTGACTTTTTTCACCATCTCATGCAAGAGTGTTAAAATAGAGTGTCAAGTTAAAAACAGTACTGTTTTTGTGCATCAAAACAAACACTTTTGTCCGAAACCTCTTTTAAAACATTCTGAGTGAACGGACCCTTAAGCAGCCAAAAAAAATCAATTGTAGAGCAGTAGCCTGGGACTGAAAAGTGAACTGTACAAGTTTTCAAAAGAGCTGCAGAACATGGGCTGACATGCTTTTATTGACATCTGGTCAATACTGGGCAAGATCTGTAACCCCTCTGTACAACCATAACAACATGAGCCAGTCAGTCAAGTTGGACTTGTATTCTAGCCAGCAAATTATGGTTGATAGGAAGAAGAATATCCTGTTTATATTCCAGACATACTTACATTAGCATCAGTAACTACAAAATACACTTAATCCATATTTCACTTCCAATAGGGAATGACATACATATAAGTAGACTGATGAAAAAGAGAAACGTACTCACCTTAATTCTTTTCACCATGAAGCTGATATTGCGGATGCCCTGAAAATCTGTGCTTTGATAGATGGAGTCAATGGCCTTCACATGACTGGAAATCTGCACAACCCAAAAGAACAACCCTATAAACGTACAATATAAAAAGCTGCAGGCACCATATACCATCAAGTCACCTGTGCTTCAGGTGTACCTGTGCAATCACAGCCTCCCTGGTGCCGTAGTATTTGTAAAAGAGGTGATCTGTCTGGATGAACAGCTGACAGGTATTTCTCTCTATCTGTGCTGCACGACGTTTCCTCAGGATCACCGGTCCATCAGCCTTTTCTTCGTCAATGACATGGTTCATCTGCTGCAGGAGAAAACAGCAAGATGAATAAAAACTTAACTGAAGAGGCTGAGAAGAAAACATTTTTATGTTTGGGCACAAAATAATTAATTATTTATAATAAAATAATGCATTTCTCATCATTTATAATGTATATTTAATTTATCTCTGACGAATTATGGATATATTCAAGCAGAGTATCAATGTGAAATCTGAACGTCAGAATCATGGGAAACAGGAAATGCTCCAGATCTCTTTGTGTGGTGGGATTTCCATTTTTGTTTGCACTGTGAGATCAGAATCGTGGTGCTAGTTGGTGATATCGGCGGTATTCAGCTGAGTTGTATAAAGGGGTGTTGGCGCTGACCTGGGTGGGCTCCTCCACTGCAGATGCCTGGTATTTCTTCATCCTCTCAAAAACAGTGTGATCTGCACAGCCGCCTTCTGCTCCGTATTTATGAGGATAATCTGGGTAGGACAAATCAAGAGTTTCTTGAAAACCAAAGCAACACAACACTCAATACAATAGTGTGCATTTTAAAATGATACTGTTAACATGAAGTTTCTAATTAGGCGACCTGCTGCATTTTTGCCCTATATGCCCTTTTATTTACTTTTTCTATTTATTTTAAACTTCAGTATTTCACATCTGAATATGATACATAACTGAAAAGACTCTGAGTCAGAACTAGACATTTATCCTGAGGGAAGCCTCTTAGTGTGGAAACTGCAAAGAGAACTATCACACACTACACCTAAGGAAGAGGAAGAACTGCGAACGCAGCTGTTACCAAGTCCACCTTTTCCTGTTACTGTAATGGGAACAGCATAAAGTGTTACTGATACTTGACGTCTCAGCCTTTTTGTGGCTGCAGAGCATAAAATCTTCTTATATCAACTGCACTGCTTACTATTTACAGAATTTAATACAGTACTGACAGTTTCTTTCATTACTGCTATTGCTTACCAATTGCTACTTGATGGCTACATTTGATGACTCAACAAAGAAAAGGTTCTGTATTTTCACACACACTAACAACTTTATCAAGTTTCTTTGAGTAGGACAAAACACTGTTCAAAAAACTGTTCAAAGTTTGGGGTTTGTACAAAAATTCAGTAAAAACAGTAATTTAGTGAAATATAATTTAAAATAACTATGTTCCATTTGTAATATATTTTAAAATGTAATGTATTCCTATGAGGGCAAAGCTGACTTTTCAGCAGCCATTACTCTAGTTCTCAGTGTCACATGATCTGGAAATCTTATATATATATATATATATATATATATATATATATATATATACACACACACAAGAAGTGAAAGCAGAGTCCAGAATGTGTGTGTATATGTGTGTGTGTGTGTGTGTTAATGTACTTAACCATATTTTGGGGACAAATTTGTACCCAAAAGTGAGGTAAACCTGACAAAATCTCCAAAAACCTCCCTTTGGGGATGTCCTCATTTGTAAAACGGGTTTAAAAATAAACTAAAAGTTTTTTTGAAATTGTAAAAATGCAGAAAGTTTCCTGTAAGGTAAGTAGGGTTAGGTGTAGGGTTGGTGATAGAGGCAATAGAAAATATGGTTTGTACAGTATAAAAACCATTACGCCTATGGAATGTCCCATTTGGATAGCTAAGTAAACGTGTGTGTGTGTATGTATATGTGTGTATATGTGTGTGTATATATATATATTTATATTATATATTATTATATTATATATATATATATATATATATATATATATATATATATATATATATTATATTATATATATTATATTATATTTATATATATATATATATATATATATATATATATATATATATATATACACATACATATTCTGGACTCTGCTTTCACTTCTTGCAATAACCAAACATCAGCAGAAATGAAAATGAGAGTATAATCAAGTGACTTCTCTAGATACTGTATATTTTTAATGGAAAGTCTATACTGAAATCCTGCCAGCATCCATAATCAAAGAGTCTTTGCTCCCCTCCTGCTGGCAGGTTAGTCAACCGAAGTGATCTGCTATATGCAATTTAACTTTCAAGAGAGCAGTCATTCCAGAGAACGCAAGCCGGCAGTTTGAAGTCTCTGTACACACAGAGCTATCTAAACTTTCTGAATTTTTACATAAAAAAAAAAAAAAACTACAACAAAAAAAAAAAAAAAAAAAAAACACCTTTTGCTTTTTTTGCATGCTTTCATGTGCTTTTGATTTTAATACTGTTGTTACAAAAGGGTTTTGTCAGATTCAGCTCACTACTGGCTACAAATTTGTCCTGAAAATATAGCTAATTAGGTACACACAAGTTCAGTTAAGACACAAAAATTCCAGTTCTTTTATCTTTTAACATTTCAAGCAATGTATCAAAGAAATTATTGACGCTGATGTGTCCAGTATGTTGAGCACCTCTGGACTCACTCTAATCCAAATTCCGAGCCACTATCTCAGGCACGTTATTTCATGCCCATGGGACTTCTTTTTATAACACTCAAATCATATTCTGACGAATATCAGCTTGTCACTGACAGATGGCTGATGACCAGCGGAGAATCTACCCAACTCACGGATTACATAAGGACAGACTTTAAAGAAATAATGAAAACAACACAACAGAACCTAAGCAGTGTGCATGTGTGCAACTCTTACACAACAGTCTAATTACCCATGACAGGTTTAGGCTGATGGTTTTTCAGTCCCAGGACAGCCAGACACTGGCAGTGAGAGAAGAGAGCTGGTCTAATGAGACAGCAGAGCTCTGGAAGACCACTCATTCTATGAGAACTCCACAGAGAACAGTAACCACACACACTGAGGATCCAGCATGGGGTACTCTCTTAATAATGTATACAATTCAGCATCATTTGCATGGCTTCCTGACATCATGATGATGCTTCTGGTTGAGTGGAATTGTTGCATTAGTCCGTCCGTCACAGGACGGCCAACCTCAGGACTGAGATTATGGGTGACAGCTCACACATAAACATCTCTCATGCTCCTGAGAGAACTTGTTTTCTTCAAGCAGGAACTGACTGTTGTGGAATAAAGTTAGCATGTACAGACAACGAGCCATCAAAATGTGCTCTGTCAGGTGAGGGCATGGAGGATGAGAGACTATGTATGTGGCTGAAGGTGTCTTGGTGGTAGTTAAAGAAAGACTGTCACTCAGATCTCTGATCACAACAACTCTATTTCTTCTCTGTGAGGTTTTTATTGTCCCACACTGAATGCAGCCCCATTCAAATGCAAATCTGTGCTGGGCAGAACAAGAGAGACATCTGTCTAGAGGAAACGAGTGTGAAAGGAAATGACAAGTGCCTCGAGGAGAGAACCGAAATCTATCTTCTGAGATGAGAAAAGTCTCTGACTTCTCAAAGTAATCTAAATGGAAGCATGGCGAGCTTTTAGCTAAAATCCCAGATTGTTTTTTTTACTCTTGAGAAAAATGAACAAAAATAAAAAAAAGTGGATCGTTTCAGTGAAAATTATTTATGCACTGACACATTTTTGCTAAGTAATGAACAGCAAAACAACAACACCACATAAACAAAACTGACAAACAACTACTCAGAAATGCAAGCTGTGGTTGTGAGTGGTTGTCCCAAGTGGGAAGTGTAGGGTTTCAGTACTAACAACCCATAACGTGATGACTGAGCTTATTTAAAAATGCAATAATACCAGATGAAATTTTCAAAAAACTCCATTATGGTCAACCTAAGCTGGTTGACGTCTGCATTGCAAGGTGCTGGTCTTGGAGCAATCCCTTGTGAGAGGGCATCATGGGAATGAGGGAAATTGTTAGAGGCAAATGCCAGGTTAATTAAGAATTAAGAATTGTGCCAGCCCTAAATCTAACCCTAAACCTTGGTTGAAAGGGATTTTTCCCAGGACTAAAAGGATGTTGAACAGGAACATGTCCCGCTTGGCAAAATACAGAAAAACAAAGACTTCCTTCATATTAGTTATCCAATAATCTGCATCAGTACAGTACAGTAGATGTATTCACTGCAATGAATGCACATATATGAAGTGATGAATTTTATTATTTCTCAAAGGGATAAATTTGTGATTGTGTACGGTCTCTATTTACAGTAGCCTCCAGGAGTTTGACTAAAGCTCTACTGGAGCATTAAATTACTCAACTGAGAATAATTTCACACAATTCAGAGATTAAGAACAGCAACCCAATGAGAGAATAAATAATTCTAGGCCTATTTCTAGAAGTTGACTAAAACTAAGACTAAATATAGTCAATTACATTCTTCATAATTTTTGATTTTATCATTTAAATGCTCTGTGAGGTTTTCCTGAAAGTGTATGTTTCAGAAGGAGAAACATACCCACATGAAACATTGTGAGCCTGGCATGAGCCAGTGAGTGACTCCCCTCTCCAGCTGCCCTCATTCTGACCTCAGACTTGCAGTGAACATACATTAGCTCTCTTTAATGATCATAAACTCTCTAACTTACTATGCATGCACAAACTCAGCATGTAAGCAGCATATGTGTGTGAGCTAGAGTTAGTAATCCTGTTCCTCCCACATCTGATAGTGATACTGAGCACTTCATCACTTCAAAGTACTAGAATGACAGAGTTGTGTGGAAAAGACACTTCATTTCATTTTGCACTACATGCTGTTAACACTATCATCAGCAGATACTAGATTGCTTGTTGCTTGTCCAGTACTGTAATCAGGGCTTGAAAACGAAAAAAAAAGTCAATCGGTTCACTCCGAGCAGAATCGATATTTTAACGTTTCCGTTCCTGCGTTCCTCTGCATTATTACCGTTCCGAAACCGGTTCGAGTAGAAAAAATAACGGTTAATAACGTTATTTTTTAAAATTGTCTTTGCCTATAATAATAATAATAATAATAATAATAATAATAATAATAATAATAATAATTTCTTTACACAAAAAGAAAAAGAAAGGGGAAAAAGAGACGGTATCTAAACCCGCTGCGCTTAGTCAGCCAATACAGCATCATGTTTTCTAGATTTTAATTTCTAAATGTAGGCTACTAAACAAAATAAAAAATCTATTAATGCTTTAAATACATTAAAGTATTTTTTAAAGATATTTAAAAATGTTTGCTGCATTGTTAAAAAAACGCTACTTGTATAAAATTGCATTTTGAGGAAAAAAACAAAGGCTAAGCCGCTTCGCATTTTATTAGGCTATTATTCAGAAATGATGTAGGCTAAAATGCCGGTAAATCAAAAATGTTTACAAACATTATAAACACAGTTATTAGTTTCTCTCCACAACAAATCCTCTAAACTTAAGGCTATAGCTATAAAAGGCTTTAAAAACGTCAATCCAAAAACAAATTAAAGGTGAAACTGATGCCTACCTCTCTCACTCTGCACGAATCCAAATGTTTCCATATTCATGACTTATCTAGGCCTACTAAAATATTATTTATTACAGGCTTTTACTTTCATCGACGTAAAACATCATCCTTCACATCGGCTATATCAGCAGAGTGAGGCGGTGGTCGCGCGTGAGGCGCCAGCGCGATATGGCCATACCAACGCTGGTTGGTTATACAGATGCAAGACATAATTCAAAACTGTCAAGCGTTTGCAAAACAAATAAAACTGTAAAGATTTTGCAAAATAAAGAAAACTACTTTCTGCCGTCTCGTTTTCCTTTCCGAGAACGTTGGAATGCGTTAGGCCTAACTCAACATATTTTTTTCTTTCGTTTTGTTAATGTCAGTGATTTACGTGAAATATATTTAGTGTATAGGCATATATATTCCTTTTTATGTAAGCCTATAGTTTTATTCTGTTTTCTCCGTTCACAGAAGCGCTGCAGGTGCGTAAGAGCTGTTGAATCCATCTTGCACTATCCTCGGATAAACTATAACACCGGTGCATTGCCACTGCGACTTACCAAGAGTTCACAGCTGAGCGCGGGCGGGCATTTCACTTGCTGGATGTGTCAGCGTCACATTTGCATAGTCCGTACTAGGCTACTTGAATTCCTGATTGGTTGACAGCAAATTTCAAATATTAAATGGAACGATAAAATAACGTTATTAACCGGTTAATGGCCGTTTCAAATTTTCGATTCTGTTCGGAACTATAAAATTTGATTTCGTTTCTGTTTCCGGTTCTGTTCCAGTCAAAATTTCGTTCGTTTCCGGTTTTCGTTTTCGTTCCTTGAACCGGTTCAGAGCCCTGACTGTAATGCATTCGCTTAAAGTGACAGTTCACCCAAAAATGAAAATTCTGTTATCATTTACTCACCTTCATATTGTTCTAAACCTGTATGATGTTCTTTCTTCTGTGGAACATAAAAGAAGATTTTCTCAAAGTAAAACTGGACCCATTGACTTTGATTGTATGGAAAACAACACAGGCTTCCCCCCCCAAAAAAAATATCTTCCTCTGTGTTCCACAGAAGGAAGGTGAAAAGAAGTCAAGCAACTATGGAATGACATAAGGGTGAGTAAACGATGATGGAATTTTCCCTATTTGGGTGAACTATCCCTAACAGTGATATACATAGCTAAGAGGCCTTTAACAAACAGGTGAATATTTTAGAGCGCTATATTGACCAATCAGCATCCAGCACCACACTAATCCACTTTATAAGTGCATGCAGACTATACTGTTCACATGTTTGGCATTGGTAAGATATTTTCATGTTTTTAAAAGACTCTTATTCTCACCAAGGCTCCATTTACTTTATTCAAAAATACAGTATACTAGGAATATTCTGAAATATTACAAAGTAAAATAATTCTTCCCTATTTTAATTTATTTTAAAATGTAATTTACTCCCGTGACGGCAAAGTTGAATTGTCAGCAGCCATTACTTCAGTTTTCAGTGTCACATGCATGATCCTTCAGAAATCATTATAATACGCTGATTTGGTGCAACAGTATAGAAACTGTGATAAATCTTTGATGAATAGAAAGTTTGAAAGAATATAATGCTCGAAATAACTTTTTAAAAAAAATAGAAATCTTTACTAGCATTATAAATGTCTTTACTGTCACTTCTGAACAATTTATTGCATTTTTGCTCAAAAACATTCATTTATTTAAAAAAAAATCAACAAATAATAAATAAAATAAATAATACTGCTGCCTAAAACTTTTTAACAGTAGTGTATATAAAATTTGGTAACACTTTATTTTAAGGTGTCTTTGTTACACGTTACATGTACTTAATTATGCATAATTACATGCAATTTACCCTAAGCCAAACTGTAATCCTAACCCTAACCATATAGTAAGTACATGTAAGTCAATTAATATTACTCAGTACTTTAAATGTAGAATTACATTTAGGGGTGGACGATATGGCAAAAATATCATATAACGATTTTTTAAGAAATATCATGATTCATGATTTTAATCACAATTCTTTGTCATGTTGGTTTTACTATTTTGCAAGTTGTCTGAGCAGTACAGCCAAACTAATTTCCCTATTATCAAGACAACGCCTTTCAAAGTAACAAAATATAAAAAAAGAATGGGGGCTATTTAGGCCAAAGTGTGTGAAGATAAAACTCTTTGCCATTATTTGATCTTTGTTATTAAAAAGTAAGAACAAAGATACATGTAACAAATACACATAATATACAAATAAAACAAACAGTGCTTCATTTTCAGGTACAATAGGTGTATTTAGCAGGAGTGTTCAAGAAATTGAATGAACAAATATAAAAATAAAACACAGATTGATTCCTATTAATGCAACTGTATTGAAGTTTTTCAGTCAAGAGTAGTGAGTGATTTTTCTCTTTGTTTCGTTGTTTTATTAACATTTAAGGAATAGTTCACCCAAAAATAAAAATTCTGTCATCTGTCTGTCAATTCTGTCATAGCGTTTTAATTTTATACCATCATTTGCACTAAAAAGTTGTTTTAAACCTGAATAAGTTTTTCTTTTGCTGAACATAAATGCTATTTTGAAGAACATGGAAAACCAAATTTAACACAAGTTTGGGACAACATGTGAGTGAGTAAATGATGAAAGAAATCAAATTTTATGGTGAACTATCCCTTTAATAACAGTCGGCAGCATGTCCTTTTAAGACCGGCACCCATCTAATATACAGTAACAGGCACGCATCTGTTTTTCTCTTAACTGTTTACTCTCACTTTAGATATAAACAACTGAGTCTATATGTTAACCTTGTGTGTTTTGACAGTATTAGCGTAAACGATAACTTAGTTCAGTAATCAGGCGCTGTTTGACAGGCTTTTCAGTGCGTGCGCTTTGGATGTACGCGCTCTGAAAAAGCGCACGTCAGAACAGCACATGAATGAAACTATTAGCCAGCAAGGCTTTAAAGAACATGTAAATAATGTACTTTTGCGATTGCGAATAAGTGCAGTGTTCCCGTGAGAATAACTACCGCTGAGTTAACACTGATGTTAATGTATGTGGCGTTGTACAGCATATTGAGATGGAATGTGCGCTGTAGCATGATACTACGATATTTCTTCAAAAGCAGATCGTGGAGACATTTTTATCGTCCACGATCAAAAATCATCATATCGCACACCCCTAATTACACTGTAACAAGGACACCTTAAAATAGAGTGTAACCTAATATTTATATAAAGAGGAAAGTGTACCAGATACCAATCCTCTAATCTTTGACAGGCTTCTGCTTTTTATCATTTCTTTTACTTGAGGATATTGTAACAGTGATAATATTTAAGTATTTAAGAGGCCTTATCAGCCTGTTGAGCTGGAGAAGTGCACCACTATGTTTGATTGAGAGTGTGAAAGAGTGACAATGCAAGATAGGGAGAGGAAGACAAAAGACAGTAAAATACAGTACAAACTACAAGACTCAAGCTTGTTTATAGCCTGTGCTTAGTCTGCTTAAGGAGGAACTGTACTGCATTTTGCTGTGTCCTAACTGCTTTATTTGTGTGACAATGGTTTGTATTACACTGATTCACTCAATTTCATGCTCATGATCCAAAACACCTTTCCAAAAGATTATAATGACCATCATAATGTGTTGCAATTCTAACTATAACAGCACTTTTCCATCCAAAAGCAATCAAAACATGCAATTTGAAACCAATTCCATAATCCAGCCATTATAACGGCTCGCATCACACTCGGGGGAGTCTCAGAACATCAGATTGGAGACTCAGATGCTTTCATTTATCAGTCAACAGAAGCAAGCATGATATGGATCTTTGCTGTGCGTAAAATGGATTATGCTAAAAGCAGTTTATTTACATTTACAGCATTTAAAACTGACTTGAGCAACTACTTATCTTAAAAAAAAAAACTTGTCACCCTTAGTAAATTGATTTATATACACACCACCATTCAAAAGTTTGGGGTCAGTGAGATTGTTGTTAATACTTTTAATCAGCAAGGATGTATTAAATTGACCAACAGTATGAATATTGCAGTCAAAGGAATACATTTAATTTAATTAAAAATATCTTAAATTAAAAAGAGTTATTTTACACTGCAATAATATTTTACATTATTACTGTTTTTGTACGTTCTTTTTGGCATTTTTGCCTTTAATTTGATAGGACATTAGTTAGGAAGCGAAGTGGGAGAGAGAAAGGAGGGGGATGGGATCGGGAAAAGTCAGCAAGCCGGGACTCAAACACAGGATGCCACGGTGCTATATGTCGACACACTGCCCACGAGGCTATCGGCGCCGAAACAATACTGTTTTTACTGTACTTTTGATCAATAAATGCAGCCTCGATGAGCATAAGAGACTACTTTCAAAAACATTATAAAAACCTTACCGACCCGTAACGTTTGAATGGCAGTGTACAAAACGAGTTTGTTTGCTAAATATACCTATATAATCTAAAGCATCCACAGAATCTATATCAACACTATATAGAGAAACACGGTCAGCAAGCTGGATACAGTAAAACGTTAAAGAAAAGATGATTAAGGATATGATGTAGGTCATTCCAGTGCCAATATTCACTCACCAATGTCATCCTCATGGTACATGACTGAGTGGTAGGGCACATTCTGGTCTTTGAGGTATCTCTCTGAGGGTTCTACATAGTATGTGCCCTGATGGCTCTTAATGAAACCCTCAAACTTCCCATCCATGATAGAGCCATGGGTTAGAGTACCCTTTTCACCTGAAAGATAAAAACAAACCAAAGATTAAAGATCAGCAAAGGCAATTGTAAAGTCAGTCAGAACACAGAAACAGCTCTCTCTCACTATGCTGGCAGACAGAGGGAATGTTGTGAAATATGACAGAAGGAGAATTTATAAGGAGAAGCTTCCTTATTATGATCCAGTCATTCATCTCCAATAACAAACAAACACAGTGCACACCATGCAACTAAGCTGCTGACCTTTAGAATGGTAATGAGCTCAGCAACCTGGTACTGTCTCTGACAATCAAAGCAGACCTGTTCTTCATCTACAGATTTTACTTCATCTAGTGCTGTACCACAATAGTACGCAGATGGGCATCAACATTTACACTGAATCATTTTAGGAAATGCTTTTAACCAAAGTGAGTAACAAATAAGGAGACAACAAAAATGAGTAGCCCTAAGGATTTGGCAGTATTTGTCTGAAATGTTGCAAAAATACCATCCAGAACCAAGAACAAAAGTGAGATAGTAGAACACCAGTGAACAAACAAATAAGTAAACTCTTATTTCGTTACCACATTAACTCATTAATGCTCAAGATTTTACAGAGGTAACTACAATTATTTGCCTAAATTTTCAAACATACTATTTGTGTTTCTTTTACTATATTGTATTTCACAATATTTATAGCTGTATTATTCAGGTAAAGATGCTATAAGCCATCTCATGACATATCTATAACAATAAAAAAATACAACTAAAATACATTAAATTTTGTAGAATGTTTTGTTTAAAATGAATTAAAACACACTGTAGATTTGCAAAAACAAACTAACAAAAAAAAAAAAAGTGTACACACTATATACAAAACCATTATACAGGCTTATTATACAGTTTTTAAATGAGTTAACAGTCAAGTGCTCAGTGAAGATGTGTTTTTACACATTTTCTGAAGGTATTGAGGGGCTGGGAAAATTATTTTACCATCGGGGAACAACGAAACTGAACTACATCAAAATTTGAAGTGCAGTACAGAAAAACAAAGGAGTGGAGCTTTCTAGACCGACAGCATATCTTGGAAAATTCTGGTTCAATTTCAAAACAGATTGCCAAGTTCCACATGTGTGTACGTGAACCCTAAAATAATAAAGCACAGAATGGACAGAACAGACCAAGAAAAGGAACTGTTGTCTATAATGTTGTAGACATCTTAAGCTGTCAAAATTTCAAGTCATTTTTGCACGTTTGAAATTCTGTTCCACTAAGACAAACGAAAGAGACTTTAGCCTCGTTCAGATTGTCAGCCCAAATCCGATTTTGTGCATATCCAGATGGAATCCGATCTAGACAACTGACTGTCCACACAGTGTATCGCAACTGTTCATATCCGATTTGTGTGTCCATAAGCGCTCTTTCGTTTTACGGAATGTGCGTTGGTTTCTATGGCAACGCCGTTGCGTTGTTATGCCAAAGCTAAAAACAACAATAACAGCAATACAGTTTGCAATACAGATGCTGTCTTAGGACATGACAACACGTTGCCGTCGCGCTGGATTATTATTATTATGGATTTCGTTTTATGAGGCAGCGGCAGAAACGCAGGAAGCTGGAATGTCCGGCTTTATTCTGTGCTGCCATCTCCGCTGGTTTCATAACTCAAAGAGGTGTGTATACTAGCAGTATATTGTATTTTTCCGCTTGACTTGCAGTTCGCAACAAAACAAGCTTGTTTCTGCAAAGACTTTCATTATGTTTTCTACAAAAACGTCTGACGTTTTTACGTTTTACGTGGCATGAGGACGTAAAAAAGCTAGGCTAAATTCGATCTGATCAGTGAGACTGAAACGTATTTCCAGGAATGTAATTTGAATAGGATTCCAAACCAAATGCGAATGTAGCTCAAAACAGATTTGCACAAATCAGATTTCACGTAGTTCGTTGCCGTTCAGACTATCTAAATATGATCGGATTTCAATCGGATTTGCACAAAAATCAGATTTGGGCTGACAGTCTGAACGAGGCTTCAGTTAGGCCTTGTTCAGACTGTCAGCCCAAACCCTTTTTTTCTGCAAATTCAATTGAAATCCAATGGTTTGGAATCCTATTCAAATCGCATTCCTGGAAATCCGTTTCAGTCTGACCGGTTAGAACGGATTTAGCCTAGCTTTTTCACATTTTCACGCAACGTAAAATGATGTTTTTGTAGAAAACAATGAAAGTCTTTGCAGAAACAAGCTTGTTTTGTTGCGAACTGCAAATCAAGCGGAAAAATACAATATACTGCTAGTATACACACCTCTTTGAGTTATGAAACCAGCGGAGACGGCAGCACAGAATAAAGCCGGACATTCCAGCTTCCTGCGTTTCTGCCGCTGCCTCATAAGACGAAATCCATAATAACAATAATCCAACGCGACGGCAACATGTTGTCATGTCGTAAGACAACATCTGTATTGCAAACTGTATTGCTGTTATTGTTGTTTTTAGCGTTGGCATAACGCAACGGCATTGCCATAGAAAACAACGCACATTCCGTAAAACGAAAGAGCGCTTATGGACACACAAATCGGATACGAACAGTTGCGATACACTGTGTGGACAGTCAGTCATTCAAATCAGATTCCATCCGGATATGCACAAAATCGGATTTGGGCTGACAATCTGAACGAGGCTTTAATGTTTCACAAGCATCTGGATCTTACAAGCACCAATAGTACTTTAAAAGAAAACATTCTGCAATATAACAGTTAACTGGGATTTACCAGGAGCTGTCTGCTATCACGGTTAAAAGGTGTGTGTTTTGGTTGTTTCTCAAGCACAGAGGAAGAACCTGCAATCCGGTTTCTTTTTTCAAAAAGGAACAAGCTCTGAAAGCTCTTGAACTTTTCATCCCAAAAACTGATAACAACAGGAGATTCACACTCACACCCTGTGTAGCATTAAACTACTGCTTTCCTCCATCCCTCCCTGACCTTCTGCTTTCTTGTTCCCAGAATAAAACAACAGAAAAGCTGATGAGGTGAAGCATGAAGACATGCAAGAACATAAAACAAACAACAGCCAAGACATTGGCACAATATACTTCTCCAAGTATTTAATTTCTTATTAAGTCAATCCTAATAAACAGACTGAATTGGTGTAGCAGTACTCTAGTGGCTAATGAGCAGGACTTGTATAGAGATGAAATCCACTTCAGAGTGTAAAAAGAAAAAAAAAAAGAGCAGAAAAAGGAAACGGTAATGAAAGAACGGTTGTTAATGTCAATGTCATCGCCATTCCACTGAGAATTTGCACCATCCTGGCCTACTTCAAACTCTTCTGTGAATATTAGAGGTTACAAGATTAACCACTGAGCGATGTTTATTCTTTAGAGAGTACAAAGAGCTAATGGATAACAAAGGGGGGTGTGGGAGTGAGAAGCCTGAGAAAAAGAAGTGAAATGGTAAAATATGAACATTTGTGCGCTTAAGGGTTTTTCATTTCAAATACTTTTGAGAAAGAGTGTCCAAATTGTAGTAGAGATGGAAATGAGCATAACAGACAGTGTTTTAAGTCATAGTTTTTGTTTTTTGACAAAAATATCCTTAAATGTAGTCAATATTTCACCATGTCATATGTATGTCACATTTTACTCCAACAAAAATGGCATACAGTCAATCAAAAGCTGAATAAAAATAATAACCTTAAATTGTATTCCTTTGCTGAATAAAGGTGTTACTTTCTATCAAAACTTTTGAACAGCAGTATATGTACAAAATGAAGAAAATGTGTGTCAAACTGTAACAGATTAAACTTTAAGCACATTTTCAAACATTTTGAAATGTATAAAAAATCTACAACATATACGACTGGATTTTATGAATCTGTTGAAAAAAAATTATATTCACAGTGCAGAGGAGTCTCATCTTCAATACTGTTGACAAAAAAAATTATCCTCAAGAAACAAAATGTCAATGAAAAATGGTACATTTTCATTCTTAAACTGCCAATAAAAAGCTGATCCAACAACTTGTGAAATGCCGTTCTCCATCTGTGGTGTTAAAAAATTGTGTTTTAAAGATGAGCGACAGCATTGTTTATTAGTGTTAATTCTTCACTTCCAATAAAGAAACAGTTCAGAACAATCCACAACCACGTTCACTTCCTCAGGCCTGAAGTCACCCACTCACTCATATCAACTGATCACATGAACGTAATCTCCTGACAATACCAGTTACGATGAAACATCCTGTGGTGAGCAGGAAATTACATAAATCCATTCAGAGACTGAAAGGACGTGTCAGTACTATGGTCAGGGGAGATGTTCAAAGTCAAAAGGCTGCCTGATCAGACGAAGAGAAAAAGGAAAGTAGTTTTCATCCTCCAGTAGGCAGTCTGTCCATCATTTAAATTACATAGATAATTGCTCAAACCTCACTAAAGTGTGTTTATCGCAGGCTGTACCCATCATCAATCAGGTTCAGTGCCTCATCATACGACAAGGTACATAATGAGAATAACGTGATGATACAGTTGTTCTGAAGGCATTCAATAAAGTGAGGTCATGATGTTAGCTCAGAAACAATCAAATGAAAATGAAGAGTAACTGAACAAGACATTTCATTCACTTACGCAGAAGAAAACACTGACTGAAAAGAAAATGCTCAAAACTTAAGAATCTGTGCAGTGACTGGATTAAAATTATCAGTGACAAGAGACAGTAGAAAGCTTTACAATCTAACATTAGAACCAGGCAATTATTTAAAATGTGTTCTAGCAGAATATTTGTGTGTTATTTAAGACTGAAGTGTTTTACATAAAATAATTTCATGCAGTGTCTTTTGACAAAATTCTATAAGTTTAGCATTGTGTGAGAGGATTTAAGTGGAAATTTGGTCAGTGAGTTATGTGAGAAATAAATGAGGTGTGCAGTGGTCAGATCCATGTTGAAAATGTCATCATAGCAGGGTATGTGTGGTTCGGCTCTATGACAGCCAGGTCACACCTTCACTTTATTGACATTTGACTTCTTTTACAAACCCAACAGAAGACCGGATGAGCCTGACTATACAGCCCCTATAACCTTAACTAACAATGTTTCCATAACCCGTTTTTATGCGCATTTTGAAGTATCGCATCCGAAACAAGTGATAGACAAATGACAAATTTAGAAAAAAAATCCCTTAATTTGCAAAACAAAAGCTTGAGGTGGTTTTTGACTTATGCGAAAAAGGGTTAATGAGAAAAATAGGAGACGGAAACACATTTGTCAAATAAATTCCTCCATGTGGATCAAAAAAATCATGTGACTTTGTGCGATGGAATGGGATAACTTGACTAACCAGTGGACCGATCTTATTACAAAGCATCTAAAATGTTGTTATGGTCATTTTTAAATGCTTGAGCAAAGTCTGTCGTCAAAGTATTTCTGGCTCTTACACGACTGCGTTCCCAAACAGCAACCACCGACCTCCGAAAGCAATGACCACATTTCTTGTGCTTCGTTTGCTCACTCTGAGGCGCAAGTAATTTATTACATATGAAAATTATTATATTCAGTGGATTCTCCTATACTTCTTAGTGATATTTAGTGGACGTTTATCAGGAAGTAATGATTTTGTTCTCTTTGACTCACTGGTAACGGTGCTTATTCACAAATGTTTTATACAATATTACATTTTTGCACATTAAATGCACAACTTCAGTTAAATGCGCAACTTTGGATGGAAACCCAGTCAGTAATTTTTTATTTTTTTTTTACTTTCTGAGCATTTCTATCAGAAGGCACTGAATGTCATTAACACCAATTTGATCAAATAAACGTTCAAACATAATATGGCTATTATATTAGTTAAGAAATTAATACTTCTATCCAGCATGCATAAATTTAAGTCACAATAAAAACATTTTTAATGTTACAAAGAACTTCTATGTTTGTGTATGTTCTGTATAGTGTATGTTTGATTATGCAGGAATTTTTAGTGTTTTAGTGTTATATATTATAATAAAATCTATTATATATTATATTATATGAGATATATATATATATATATATATATATATATAAAAAAAAATTCTGACAGCAACAGATCACTAAAGGTATCTGCAGAGGCACCTATATAACAAGATAAGCCTAACAAAACATAATGAGCTTTACCAAAAAAAAAAAAAAAAAAAAACCCCTGAATAATTCATCATGGGGTACTTTTGCCCCCAAAATTTATGAGGCATTTTCTGTGGACCAAATGAAATACAAACTCACCAAAAAAGCACTTTTCCCTCACTATATCATCTGTCTTAATTACTCTCTACCTTACATGAGCTGCACAAAAATCACTCTACATCTTCAAAATCAGTGTACAAATACAATAGATGGAGGCAACGTTTCCGTGGCAACTCAGGAAGTGTGTTGAGGTGGATGCATGCCTTTATGTGCAAGCGTGTGCATGAGTGAGTGCTGGAAAGGTGCAATGCTGACCGTAAATTTCTCCAGTGTAAATGTGAGAGGTGTCATAGGGAATCTCTACTCCAGAAACTTCCACCTTCAGATCGGGAGCGAAGAGAGAGGTGTCCCTCTTCATCCGAAGGTTAAAATGCCTGATGGAAAAAGAGACAGAAAGAGAACAAGATTAATGGACTGTGAAGTTGCCCGTGAGTGCACACACAATGTGTCCCAACAGAGCTGGATACAAGACACACAATATTTGAGATGCTGTGCAACACACACCAGAATACTACTAGTCTGAGCCAAGTCAGAATAAGAGTCATGATGCAGAGCATTACTGAAACTGAGATAAAGGAGGAATAAGGGAAATCTGCCAAACAGCATTTCTCACTGCCAAAATGATTTTTTTCTCATTTACCAGCATTTATAATCAAATCATATCTTCCCTTTATATTATTCCATTTCCCATTGGCACATTAGGTCATTGCTGGTGAGTGACTCACAATGATTCAAAATGATTCATCTGGGTTATTAACTTGACACACTTCTACACGGTGACGCTCTGACATGCCGAAATTTATAATTGAGCGTGTGCTGGATGTCTAGTTGAAGACATGGTGGATTAATGACAAGAAAAAAAAAACTGAGTAAAAGAATGTACACGTAGCGTCTGCGTAAACTCATTGATGGTTGATTACACTTGGTCTTAAGAGACCCCTTTTAGCCTTTTGAATTTTGCATATAAATTACTAACCTGGCCTCACTATTTACATTTATATGGATGCTAAATTACCAATGGTTTCTCCCCACTATCAAAAAGATGCTACACAGATCACCTCTCTGGTCTCCCCATCAAACTTCAAATGCATTCCGAAATGCACACACACACACACACACACACACATATAGACATTTTCTTTATTTAGGCCATAATTAAGCCATTATAAATGTATCTGGTATATGCATGTGTTGTATGTATATTCCCCTATTATATTAACCTAGTTACAACCCTTTACTTGTATTAGTTAGACTTTAAACGCCTATATTCAAGTGTATGAGTGTATCTCTGCTTTAAGATCGTCTAGGAGTTACTTTCTTGGTATCAAAATGATCTTCTTTTTATTCCTCGAACAATGATGTACACTATGTGATCCTGAAATGCATCACACAATTTTTACTATGCTTTGAAGTAAAACTGCACCAACTCTCCAGACCAGCAATAAAAATGCAAATGGACCATAAACGGAGACAAAGAAAGTTTCTCCCGCTCAAAAATTCATGCCTCTGATTGGCCACTCCACCCAAAAGGTGGGTGAACTATGAACTATCAAAAGTTCCAAACTCAGACTAATCGTCACTCAAAACTCTTCTTCTTGAGACGGACACACTCCAAAACTCTTCTCTTGAGTTTTACCTTCTGGCAGTTTTACCTTCAAGTAACTTTGTGGACTCGCTGTGGAATTTCCTATCTTCAGAAGGACCAAAATCTTCAGCTCACTCCTAAAGAAATCATCAAGAACCTCTTGTCTACCGCATCAGGACTCTTATTCAGCAACAAATGCAAGTAACCGTTTACAACTATTTAGATGCGTGTTTAAGTTTGAACCCCTTTTAAGGTGAATTTTGATTCTCTGATGATTCTCATTAGGTTGTGGTTAATTGATGTGAAATACTGCCATTCTTTTGCTCTTCTCTCTCTCTCTTCCTTACTTTCCTTAATTCTGTATATATGTGTTTTGCTCAGTTTAGTTGTATGTTAGCTATAGTTTCATTTATTAAATCCCTTATATTCACAATTGATTGTCTCTGTGTTCTGCTCACGATTCGAAGTCACTGAATGCTGCTCCTTGCTACATGCTAAACGACTGCTAGTACTGTACAAGTAGGAAGGCTATTGTTCCTTGGCCAGGAAAACAATCTTTCCTAGAATTGATAAATAATTATATTGTCTGCTCGGTGGACAGACAGATCAAATAATTGTAATATCGATTATGCTACAGTTAATTCTAAGATCTAATCTAAATATTTATTATTAATTATAACCACTTATAATTAATGATAAATATTCCCCTTTCGAGCTAATTTGCTACATACACACCAAGAATGATAACTATAAAAATAAAAATCTATAATGATAACTCTATTAGAATCCACACCAGAGAACAATGAAGTTTTATTTATTCTAAGCATGCACTGCAGTTTTGTCTGCCGCTTTAAATGCTCAATGCTCTGTTTTCTATTTTTGACACTTATTAGCCAAATAAATAAATAAATAAATGAAATAATAATAAAACGTATTGGCTGGTGACAATAATAATAATAATAATAATAATAATAATAATAATAATAATAATAAAAAATGATCAACCATGGATGTATATCGGTTGCCCAATATATTTCAATAAACAAACATACAATGGGTACTAGGGAATGTATATAGCATTACAAGACTATTAATACCCACAGAGCTTTCTGCAGAGTACTCTGTGTGCAGATTACATCAGTCATTTGTTTTGCTGACAGCAGAGAGAGAGAAATAAATGTCTTGCTCTGCTGAAATGGCCTTGACCACCCAGCGATCATGGATTCCCTCAGGATAAACAGGATCAGGCATCACCCATGCTCATGCAGCTGAGTCCGTGTGTTTGTGTGGGAGAAGCTCTTGTCTGTAATACATCAGAGGACTAAAGGAGCCAGACAATAGCTGTGGACAAGATGTGCCTCATCAGGGGAGATTTTAATAATGTTAGCTAGAGAAAGGAAATTACCGTAATGTGAAAAACAACACAGTATTGACCTGAAAAAACACAAAGCTGAATTTCATAAGAGGCTCAGTACAGGAACAGGAAAACTCAAAGCCAAAGGCGTGGAGCTGTGTCCCTGTAGTAAACACTCCTAGTGATCAGTATTGCAGCTCAGTGCTCCGCCCAGGATAGGTTTGACCTTTGTGCAGGTGAGACTCACTGCTAAACATACGCTAGTACTGTCATGAGGAAACTGAGAACAACAGTGAGAGATGAAAATGTGTAGGAGGAAAAGAAGAGAGAGGCAACTAAAGGACAGAGAGTCCTGGAGGGAGAACAGGCAGGTGGAGGAAGTCAGGCCATTCTCAGAACTCCCTAATTAAAACTACCCTTCACACACACACACACACACACCTAAATGAGGACACACAGACATCTACAGTTTTTTTATGTACAGGAAATTAGAATCATTACAGACAACCCCCAAATCAATGAATAGCTAAGTAAATGTACATACAGTGCCCTCCAAAAGTATTGGAACAGTAGAGACAAAATTGCTCTGTTGGCTGTGGAGTCACGATATTTGCAAATATGATTAAAAGATGAATATGAGACAAAACTACAGAATGTCACATTTTATTACTAGCTGTTTCAACACATACATGTTTTACAAACTAAAAACGACAGCACTTTTAGAGTTCATCCTACTATTTGATGTGAGCATAAGTATTGGGACAGCTGAACTTAAGGCAGATGTAAAAGATTAAAAGTTATTATTTAGTTGCAGATCCCTTGCGTGCAATCAGAGCAGTGAGTCTGTGACCCATAGACATCACCAGACTCTTAGTCTCATCCTTTAAAATGCGTTTCCCAGCCTTTAATGCAGCCAATTCCAACTGTTGCTTTTTGGGGGGAGTTTCTGCCTTTAGTCTCCTCTTTAGCTGGTGAAATTCATGTTCAGTTGGCTTTAAATGTGGAGACTGACTTAGATTGGTCAATCTAAGACTTTCCATTTCTTTGCCCTGATAAACTCCTTGACTGAACTGGTAGGGTATTTTGGGTCATTGTACTGATCCAATATGAAGTGCTTCCCAATGAATCTGGTGGCATTTTCTTGAATACTGGTAGCCAAGATGGTTTTGTATCCTTCCAAATTCATTCTGCTACTGTCATCTTACATTAAGTCATCATTAAAATTGAGAGGGCCTGTTCCAGAGACAGCCGTGCATGCCCATACCATGATACCACCTCCACTATACTTTACAGATGAGGCTGTATGCTTAGGATCATTTGCAATTTCCTTTTTCTCCACACTTTTGTTTTCCCATCAGTTAGATAAAGGTTAATCTTTGTCTCATCTGTCCATAGAACTCAGTTCCAAAACTCTACTGGCTCACCTTTGTACTTTTTTAAAAACTCGAATCTTGCCTTTCTGTTTTTGGTGCTGGTCAGAGGTTTGCATCTTGCTGTGTAGCATCTGTAATTCTGTGTCAAAGTCTCCTGAGGACAGTAGATTGTCAGAGCATCACCCCAGCTTTCTGGAAGCTGTTGGCGATTTTACAGACACGTATTTTAGGGTTCATTTTCACAGCTTTTATGATTTGTCCATCATCAACTACTGTTATTTTTCTCAGCCGAGCAGGCTGTTGTTGGCTGCTGATGTCGCCGGTGGTTTCTAAACTCTTGATTTCTTCATGCTCTTTGTTTTTGCTATAGCTCTAATTGAGTTCCTCTTTTCTTTTAGCATCCGAATTGCTTGCTTTTCTCTCAAAGTCAGCTCCCTCGTCTTCATCCTGGTTTGTTTGTGTGTGTCATCATCGAATGCAAGACTCAGAATGCAGAAGCAATGGATATAACCGATACGACACATTCCCTTTAATAAGTGAATAATTAATGCAACAGGACACAGCTGATCAATTAGAAAGACCTGTGAAGCATCTGTTCCAATACTTATGCTCACATCAGACATGGGGATGAAACTCTAAAAGTGCTGATCTTCTTAGTTGGTAAAACATGTATGTTTTGAAACACCCAATAATAAAATGTGACAATTTGTAGTTGTCTCATATTCATCTTTTAATCATATGTACAGATTTCTTGACTCCACAGCAAAACAGAGCAATTTTGTCTTCACTGTTCCAATACTTATGGAGGGCACTGTATATTTAGACTACACAGCTAAACAAGAAATGAATGAGATGAGATCTAAATGACAACATTCCATATAATTCTATTGTTTTTATGTACAGCTAGTTATAAATGCTATATCCTCACCTCAACCCTTTTTATTACCAACTCAAACTTGGAGGAAAGTTTGTTATCAAACAAAGTCTGAACATTTTGGACATGAAAGTGATTAATTCTGGTTTAAATGGGAACTATTCCTTTAGATAGGAGATTTTTGGGACATACACTGATTCTTATTTGATTTGAACTTGTTAATATTGTGGCAAAATCCCACTTGGCAGTAAACATAACAGCATACCGTACAGATTCTCTAGTACAGAAGGACATTAGGAGTACTAAAGAACATGTATGTTCATACCAATTCATACAATGTCACTAACCATTGCTTTAACACACAAAAGACATGCATACCTCAGCACAAGCACTGACAGGTAACAATAACTGCGTAGTTATTATTAACTAATAATGGGGGACACAGTAGCAGAGATTTGAGGAATGAGCATATTACATGTTCTTTCTTGTGAGATCCTGTGAAGTGTTACACTCAGACAAAAGGAAGTAACGCAGGAAGTCTCGAAGTTTTCACAATAGCCAGAGAATAGCATTTTTTTACAACAAGTTTAACTGCGATCACTTATGAGTCAATAAGTGAGTCAGATAAAATTCAGAGTCAATAAATTCAGAGTTTCATAAATTAAAGAATTACACTTCAGAGGCGCTTAATCATTTATGTTGGTATAAACAAAATTAGACACGGCTGATTTCATATTTGCACTGAAGCTCTTCATACATTTCAGTATGTGACTCAGATCATGAACAACATCCATCATCTTTCTCAACCTTCCATGGAGGGGAAACCCCACCCAAGCACCCAAAATCCCCACACACTAGCACCATCTACACCTCATTTAGCAATATGAGTCGTAGTGCACAACATTTCCCCCAGTGCCCAAAAACATTTAGAGTCTTTGCTATTTATGTCAAATCAATGCAGGACTTTATAAAGAAAGTAAAAATCTAACTAAAAATTTCTATATCCCCAACTCTGGAGCTTCTTCAGGTGGAATGACTGAGCTTTTATATATATATATTTAAAAAAAAAAAAAAAAAAAAAAAAAAAAAAATCACCATCTAGCTACAAATAATCATAATTGTCCAAATGTTTTCAGGAGTTAGGGTAATTGTCCCACTCTTAAGTTAAAATGGTTTCCTGTTTTGGTTCTATTCATAAAATATGCAGAATGCCTGCTCAAATACAAAGCATTCTGAGTAAGAAAAGAAAACAAAGAAAAGAAAACAACATGTAAAAACAAGTATAACTTTGATAGTAACAAGGTTGGGAGGCACAAGCTTTCCATTTTCGTTTCCAATGTACAATTACACAGGTTCTTACAGGTGCATTTCATCCCACTGATGCAGATGGAAGACTGTACTAAAATACAATCTAAAATAGTTACATTATTAGATTGTATTTACAGTGTTTCTTATGGTGGCCCAGTAGTGCACAACAAAATGAAATCTCAACAACACAACGAAATCTTCACAACAGAAACAAGCCACAACACAAACGGAAACAATCCACAACACAACTAAAACAAGTGACAACAAAACGAAATTAGCACAACTCAATGGAAACAAGCTGCAACACAACAGAAACAATCCGCAACACAACAAAATTAGCACAACAAAACAGAAACAAGCTGGAACACAACAAAATTAGCACAACACCATAGACTGTAAAAAAAGATGGACGACGCGTCTCCGCTTCCTTCCACTATAGAGAAGTGAAGCCAATACATCTCAGTATGGCTGTTGCCATCTTGAGTAAATGACGTCATTTGGAGCCCGAGTCTGCGCAGTAGAGCTTCGTTTGGAGCCAGAGTCTGCGCAGTAGAGTCATGAGGTGGAGCCGCGGAATCAAACTCCCGCCCAAACACCTGCAGACCCAATCAACAATAACGACGCCCCGTTTTTATAGCATCAAATTACTAGCTAAAATCAAACTTATCACAAAAACGAACAATTGAACATATATCAGCGTGATAACAACTACCTTAAATGACCAAAACCATATTTCGGAAAATTGTATTGGAAGTGTAATTAATTTTTTTATTTTGACCGAAGTCCCATTCGTTTACATGGAGAGGGCGGGGTTTATGACCTGTACTGCAGCCAGCCACCAGGGGGCGATCAAAGAGCCCGCAGAGTCACTTTTAAACTGGAGTGAGACACACCCGCACAACACAAGAGAAACAAGCTGCAACACAACGGAAACAAGCACAAGCCGCAACACAACGGAAACAAGCTGCAACACAACGGAAACAAGCCGCAACACAAGAGAAACAAGCCACAACACAAGAGAAACAAGCCGCAACACAAGAGAAACAAGCCGCAACACAATGAAATTAGCACAATACAATGGAAACAAGCCACAACACAAGAGAAACAAGCAGCAACACAAGAGAAACAAGCAGCAACACAAGAGAAACAAGCCGCAACACAAGAGAAACAAGCCGCAACACAAGAGAAACAAGCCGCAACACAATGGAAACAAGCCGCAACACAAGGGAAACAAGCCGCAACACAACGGAAACAAGCCACAACACAACGGAAACAAGCTGCAACACAACTAAATTAGCACAATACAATGGAAACAAGCCACAACACAATGGAAACAAGCCGCAACACAAGGGAAACAAGTCGCAACACAAGAGAAACAAGCCACAACACAACGGAAACAAGCCACAACACAAGAGAAACAAGCAGCAACACAACGAAATTAGCACAATACAATGGAAACAAGCCACAACACAACAAAATTAGCAAACACAACTAAAAAAAAAGCAGCAACACAACGAAATTAGCACAACACAATGAAATGAGTCCTATCCTGTTGTGTTGTGGCGTTTTTGTTGTGTTGTGGAGACTTTGTTGCGTTGTGTACTACTTGGCCACTGTAGTTTCTTCTGTAAGAACAGTTTTACTAATTTTACGTTAACTTTTTTTTAAAGCATTAAAAGGATTGTTAATGGAACCATTAAGCCACAGAAATTGTTAAGAGGAATCTGAACCGGAAACAGAATAATTAATTTCCTTTAAGGTTCCCATCCTCTGAGATAATGACTTTGTTGGTCAATTCTACCCTGAGTCGAGACAGAGCTATAATAGAGAGCACCTCAGCCACCGCTGTTTGCTTCTCATACAAATTAGCAGCATTTCCACTTATTACTGCAGAGGACTATATTTATCCTCATGTGATGACAGGAAGGCAACATCTGGGAAAGCAGTGTGTTTGTAAGCCATTAAATACAAGCAATCACAAAAACCTGAACTCAGCAAATATAAAACACACATGCAATCACAAAAACACATATACAGAGAGACCAGGATGCCTACTCTACAAAAATATTTGTGATATTTGTGGGTAAGAGAAACAGAAGAGTGTTAAAGATGCAGTTATTATAGGCACAACTCATTTCATTCTGCAGCCCTAATATGCAAGCAGACGGCTGATCGTGATTTTAATGGGTCTCACCACCAACAGATCATTAGACTCTAACAGATTAGATAGCAGCACTCGACCTCAGAGCTAGAAGAGACAGCCCCCTCATCAGCGGAGCACCAGCAAGCCTTCATTAGCTCCACAGTGAATCACCGCATTTCCCTTGCAGTTGTCAAGCACCCAGCAAACTCCTTTGTTTGAATATCCTAAAAGCCATAGGTTCCCACTGTGATCTTTGTCCCTCGACGGCGTCACTTTCACTGCTAAAGGCAGTTCCGGGAATATCCCACCCGATCCCAGGCAGACCCAATTTAGTCCAAGCGGCACGTGCAATGTAATTACCCAGCACTCAACACTTTCAATTTCATTTACAGTAATGCATCTAAAAATTAATGGCATTCACCAGCTCAGCCCCCTAATCTGAGTATAAGTGGATTTCTGATGCAGAGTAATGACATTCATTTAAAAAAGAAAAGAAAAAAGATGACGGCGACTATGTCAGTCTATAAGGCCAGAGTGATACAGCAACAGGATATTTACTGCGTACATGATGCTCCTTTTGTTTACTACAGAGTGGTAAAGGAACGCTTTACTAGAGTGCTCTATGACAGACGGGAGATGGGGGTGGTAAACAGTAGGGAATATTGAGTGTGAGTGAGTCTGTGTGAGAGAGAATGATAGGCACTGAGAACGAAACAGCCTTTAAAGAGCAAGCAGCTGAAAGAGAGGGGGAAGAATAAAGAATAAAGGTTGTTAAAGATGACTGTGAGGGATGGCAGCTGAATTAGGTCAGGACAGAGGAGGTAAGCGCTAATGAGAAGAACATCCCTACATTACACAACTGCCTGCCTCACTGACCTGATCTGGGTCTACCTGCTTTGAATGACACTCATCAACAACAACAACAATAATAATAATAATATAAATCAAAACAGAAAAGATCATTTTAATTAACTGATTATTATTATTATTATTATTATTATTATTATTATTATTACAAATATTAAAGTAAATTTACTAATAACAAAATAATAAAAATAAAATAATATTAATAATAGTAAGAAACAAAAATTAATGTAACGACAACAACTTATTTACAGTAATAGTAAATACATTATTTAAAAAAAAAAAACATTTATAAATGGTGCAAATGAAAAGACTCTTTCTAGTTGCACCCTGCTGCAGAGTCACTGAAAACTTGGTTGAGATGACATCTTCTCTTTACCTGTATTTTAAGTTGGTTTAATTGAAGTTCCTGAACATGAGTAACTCCTCTATGTGTATGTGTAACCTTCATTTTATTTAATTTTTTAGCTTTTTTTTTTTTTTTACTTTTCTTTCTTTTATTTATTTATTTATTTATTTTTTTAATAACTGTTTATTTTGTATCAGTGCATGGTGTGTATATGTATTTGATATACATGTATATACATATTTCCCTTTGGTTGTTTGAAATGCTTTGTGATATGTTGTTGTTTTCTTTTAATAAATATTTGATCACAAAAAAACATTTATATTTTAATAATAATAATAATAAAATAAAAATAATTTCATAATTAATATACACAAAAATAAATTAAGATTAATATTAGTTTAACTTAGTTAATTTTTTTCTTTATGCCATAAACCTTACACAAAATGTAGAAAAAACAGTGACAGTGCAGCAGCCAACTCACTCACTCCATTTATACTGGGGTGAACGATCTGCTGAAAAATCGAGCAGGCAAAAATGACCAAATGCACACTGCTAGAGAGATAAGAAGTCCTTCAGTGAGTTTGGATTGTTTCTTTTGCTGGGGCAGGTTGTGAATCACAGCAGAAATCAGGGATCTGGCTTCTTTGAGCTGGACTTTGCCTCATGTGCTTGCCTCTTCTCTCCTCTTTAAAGCTACCTATTTTTACCACATTCCATTCTAAGGACTCATTACTGAGACACAGATCGGCCCATCTGGCTGCTGGAGGGCCGGACGCTTGCTCTACGAGTACACAAAAACCATGAAAATGGGGAATGAATCGTCAGACGCCAGAGAAGCCATTGATCCTGCGGTGCATAGCAGGCCTGAATCAACTTTCCTTGCCAGTCTGTCTGTGTTCAATGCTGCGTGCCACACAGAATCAATACAACAGAATTAATTGCAGACTGCACCACTGCGGGCAAGAGCAAAGCACTGGTGAGAAATCTGATTCCTAGAACTGAAATGTGATGATTTAATTAGACACAGTTCAACTCAATTAAAAGATATGTTGTATAAAATATGAATTATTCTGAAATAGCTTCACAAAGAAAACCGGATAACAATCCCCAGTGAGACAACTAAAGGCAAAAAACCCTGAAGATGTGTAGGTAAAAACAAACCTGGTTCAAACATTTGGGTCAGCAAGTAAAGAAATATAAAGAATACTTTCATAATTTTTTACTGACTCTTATACAATAATGGTAATGGCTGCTGATAATTCAGCTTTGCTATCACAGGAATAAATTACATTCTAAAACATATTACAACAGAAAATAGTTTCCGATTGTAATAATATTTCATAATATTACCTTTGTACAGTTTTCTTTTTTTCCATTTAGTACTAAGATCATGTTTTGACTTTTTAAAATGTTTTTAGTTCTTGCGGAATTAAAAATATGTAAAACAGAGCAAAAGCCATTGAGATTCATTTGTTTGGCCATCTTCTAGAGCGTCTTAATGAAAGTCCTTATTAAAACATTACGTGCTTGCGTTCTTCACCAATATTGTAAACAGCAACCTTTTAAACAAATCAACCACTTTATTGAACATTGTTCTCTAACTACCTCTTCTCCCTGCAGGAGCATACATAATCTCTAGGTGATACTGTAAACTGTTATGAGGTACCACACAACGCTGTTGTCCTTCCATTATCAGCCGAAGCCAGTGTGATTAGTAGATTTCCTACAGAATGTCCTAGAGGAGCACCTCAGTCTGAATTCAGTTTGGAGCAACAGGACAAAAACATCATGGACTAGTAAGAGCAACTGGAGCAAGAGTTACTCTACAGAGAGAGGAGACAGTGCAGATGAATAAGAACAACAGAGCACAGCAGCAGAGATTCAGGTGCAGGACAGGAGTTGTTAACTGTTTGATGGATGGCCGAGAAAAGCTTTACTGAAGAACTTTTCAGTCTCAAACCTCATAAAGAAGCCATCTGGTGATGAGTCAACATCTTCTGTACAACACATACTGCTACACAAAGGACATATTTGGATTGTACAGATCACTGACATGATAATGTGTCTTTGTGAGTGAGCGAGACAAAGAGAGAATCTTTCAAGGAAAGCTTCAGAATTGCTATGTGACTCATTTTGCAGAATTTTTTACTACAGATAAGAACTTTAAATTGTCCTTTTACTTTTCTAAGTGAATGGATAAAACTGGCAAATAAATCCTATATGAATTTATATCTCATTGAAAAGAAAGCTCCATAACATGTTATTTCAACCTCTGCATCCACATCTTATTTTCAGCAGGAAAAACACTACAACAACACAAACTCATTCGCTTGAAGAAATACTGCCAATTTTAATAAACTAGAATCTCCATCACAGAGAATGTACACAAAATACACACTTATCAGAAAAACATCTTGATCTCAATTCCATTTCCCCATAACAACAACAAACAACATGCACTGCTTAAAACGAGAAATAAAATATTTATTTCTTCTTGCAGTCTGCGGTCAAGAGACCAGATCCTTATGTAACCTGCTGTGATCTCTCAGCACTTCCTTTGTTATTTCAGCCACCTCTGTGCTTCGAGTGCCTTCACTGTGATCAATACTAAGGAAATATGGACAGCAGATGAAACCCCTCAAAAAATGTCATTGAGTTTTCGTGTGGCAGGACATCTGAAGAGCTCTGCAGGGCTTCTAAGAAAAATAAACAAAAAACTTCAAAAAGCTGAAGATCACAGACAGAAAAACACTCAGAAAACAGTTTCATTAATTTTTTTAATGCTGTTCGTTGCTCATTATAGATCTCTTTTGCTTCCAAAATCAAAGAAAAACATACAATGTGTTTCATAGCGCATAACTGAGAACTACAGAGCTGGAAAAGAGACTGAATCAGAATTATTAAAACTAATAGTACAGACTTCTCTCACAGAGAGAAGAGATCTTATTTTGATCACGTCCAACACTCATTCTTCAGGAATGTCAGGAGAATGTAAGGAGAGACTGTGCTCATATGCAACTTTTCCTAATCTCCCTGTTCTCTGAACTCACATGAGGGTGAGAGGGGAGATATGCATCACATGAAGACCATGTGACCCTGTCTTGCCCATTTTACGCAGAAGAAATAACATGTTTATCACACACACACACACACACACTCCCTCTGATGACAACAAAAAACGTGACACCACAGGTCTCCTGGTCTGCATGTTCTTAGCATAGTTATAAAAGGCTGATATCATTACCACTTCTGCAATTTTATATGAATGGGAAAAGAAATTGAGCAATTTTAATATGCCAAATTGAAGTTTTTAACAGGCATTTTCAATAACTAACGCAATCAAATTTAACGCTTCTGTGCTCACTTGTACTGACAAAACAACAGTAGTGGATGAGATCTGAGTACACAAAAACATCAAAATCAAAAATGTGCAAAGTTCAGGAGCACAGGCAGAGTTAAGGAGTCAGTATAATGTTGTATACTGTAATAATAAATCTGTGCATTTTTAATGGTGGAGTGGAAAGTTCCAGCCATGTTTGAATGGAATTGTACATTCAGTTCCACAATAAAATTTTGTTCTTGTTTCAGCAGCAAAAATTTCCAACAATATTACAAAACTAGATGCATGCCACTGATTACATGGCATGGCACTAATTGTCCAAACAGTCACTATCTATTTTATCTCCCTAACTTAGTAAACATTACAACATCAATACTACATTAGTCATACATTTAATTAGTTCCAGCAGAAAAGGATAATCTTATTATGAGTCTTTCCAGCTCTTCCAGAGCATTTCTGGGTAGGTGGTTTTTGGTTGCACTAAACTGATTCCATTGGGATCTGGAGACAGACTGTCCTTCCAATAGCAATTCTTCCACTGTTTTGAGTAATTCGTTCTTTCTTTTCTTTTTTTTTCTTAAAGCTCAATAAAATTTTACATTGGCTATAATCCTTTATATGATATTTTATGTAATCATGCCAATAATAATAAATCATCAATGATTAACAGAGAGCATCAATTACAGTTTAATATGTGAGCAAAATATCTTTAATGCTTTTAAATGACTGGGATCTTAGATGACAATCCTCTTGCTTTAGGGGACAATTTTCATTTAAAATTTCATTAGCCAATGTAATTCCACATTGAATATCAGCTTATATGAGTACACATGCGGTGTAATTAAAGAAAAAAAAAAAGCTCATGAAACATAAGCACACATACTGTGTCTTTAAGGAAGACTAAAGACTGAAATAACATATGTCTACATACAATCTAATATACAGTGTTAAACCTTTTTAAGCAGTCACTAGCATAAGCAAAATTTGCCTTATTAAAAACAAGCTATTTGTAATAAAATGCAAATAAGTTGGACTACATGAAACACGAAGTACTGTAAGCTTAATATGCATGCTTTTAGTTATTAAATAAATATGTTTGAAAGTGTGTATTCACATGCAGGCACTCATCTGCATCTTCTTTTATTCACATCAACAAAACATAAAAATGCCACACACACCTTATATGATACCTCTGTGGGAAAACAGGGTTGGGTGATCCTGCAGTGAAATCTATCACAGAACTCTAGTTAGACAAACAAGTGAGTTAATCCACAGTATTGAGGTGGGCATCTGAAGCCCAACCTGCTAGCTCTGAGAGCTGGGGGCAGGAGCCAAATGACAGAGGTAATTCTCTCTGACCTTCTCAGAGTATAACAAACCTCTTAGTAATTCCACCTACATGAACTCGGTACTGAAAGGAGAGACAGAAAAAGTTACTGACAGAGAGAGGAAAAGATATCTGAATCTGATCAGATATCACATATTATCAACTGAAGAATCTGTCCTCTTAAAAACACCTGCAGTGATTAAAGCAAGTCCATCAGTCTCCAGAAAGTCTGTGTTTACAGCCTGCGCTAGAAAAGCAATGAGTTACATGCTGGCAGAAGTGCAGCATCAGCATTTAGGAGAGACAAAAACATCACATCAGACACTCAATAAACAAACCTCACACACTAAGACAATTATTTAATATGCTGGTTCACCGTATGCCTGCTGACTGGTATATTTATGCATTCGGTGGAGAGGAGGAACAGGGAATTTCATAGTGATCATGGCTGTGTGTAATCAATAAAGTCAAGGCTAATATATACACTGAACAGGTTTATAATCTCTTAACACCCTTGCTGTCTGCATAGCAAAGTCTCCCTTTTGAGAAGGTTGGGATTCATTTTCAGAAACTGTGAAATTAAGAAAGATGTAATATATTATAATGCTGATATGCACCAAATGCTGTCTAGATATTGAAATTCTGGCAGGTACCAATAAGTCAATATTTACTTCCATATTATGGTCAATAACTGATAAATGGAAAATATAAAAATAAAATTGTGTAAATACATTTTTAAAAAAAACTAAAAAGTAATATGAAAGGGTACCACAACGTTATAAAGTATGGAAAAAAGATATTAATTTTGACATTTCCAATAGATTAATCATTTATTAATAAAAAAAGAATAACTTTAGATGTTAGATGCTGCACTAAAGACTATTGATGTGGATCAGCATGATCGGCTTTGAGTTTTATTCAAATTACACTCATACTTGTAGGTTTTAGAGAGCAGTCTACACAATTAATTTGGGTATTACTAGTCAGGATTTTCTCTGCCATGAAAAGTTTCTGGTTTCAGATCTTTTCTGCTTCTTCTACTGTACTAATTCTTCCATTGTCTCCGAAGGTAAAGCACAATAAGTTTTTGCATCTCCAAAGGCAATGCAATCTAGAGAGGTGGTAGCCAATGAACATGAGGATTTTCTTCGACATTCAGTGACATTTGTTATCCAGTCCGAGACCAAAAAATAAAATAATAAAATAAATAATATTGACAATCTACATCCAATATGGACTGCTACTGTATACATATACAAATGTGACCCGTGCTGGCAAAATGAGTCGGAATGCACACAGTCTAATTTTGAGCTACAGGCAAAAGAAATGGAAAAAAATGTCAGTTTTGGTCGAATTTGAGGTTTTCACAAAAATTTGTTTATTAAGCCCTCTTCTAGCGATCCCAATGCACCAAATAGTAATTAAAGTCCGTGTAAAGTCAATTCTGAGAATTGTTTGTAAACACATTATTAATGTTAGAAATGCATTGCTGAAACATGTTACAAAGACTGTGAACTATGTAGTACTTAATTGTGGAGTTAGACCGTTAAACAGTTTTTCACCATTTTCGTGATCAGGATTTTCTGGGCGGGGCTAAATCAGGACTCGATAACACAATCGAGCCACCGAGCATGCCCCGTCCCCCAACACTATAAGACGTGTGTTCGACTTAAAGCAGAGCTGCAGCCTGCAGAGTGATCAGTGTGTGACATCAAAGTACAGTGAGAGCTACAGAGAGCAGACGCTCCCAATGCTTTCGAATCGCTCTCACGGTACTTTGATGTCTTACACTGATTGTTCTGCAGCGCTGCTTAGGGTCGAACACACCTAATAACTAGAGCGCATTATCATCAGTGGTTCACGGCTCAATCGTGAGTTACTGTCATTACCGTTAGTTACTATAGCCTACAGTTTGCTAGCTAGCTATGCCTTTGTCACGTAAATGCATAATACCTGGTTGCGATTACTTACAAAATAGCTCGGTCTCCTTATTAAATAAGCTGCTAGAAGAAGACAGTTGAGAGAGATGGCAGCCTTTCCACAAGTGGGCGTGGTTTCAGCGCCACCAGCAGACACGCCCCCAGCGTTTGAGAACAGAGAATACTGCTTATTTTTTCAAGATGTTGATACCTGATTTTATTTACTTGGCGGTTTTTTTAGCATTCAAATTTGGCTGGGTGGTTAATAACACATTTTTCTGTGGTGTGACAAACTCAGAACACACATTT